>ML405665.1:13344-57436 GCA_005239525.1 Nicotiana knightiana | reverse complement strand
ACACCTTACTATCATGGCCATGTGGTACCTTGTATGGCACTAGTCCATAAATACCGGGTATTAAGGCTCGGCCCGAATTGTTTTTTTCCAACATGCCAAACTTGGACGAAAATTCATTTTCTTTTACTTGCTTTTCCTCTTACCTTCACGAATTTATTCATCACTTACAATCCTTATAATCTCCAAATAATCTTTTCCTTGGACTGCTGTCAATTACCTTACAACAAATTCAACGCACAATATTATAGGGTGCAACATCATCGCAACTTAACACTGCGAAGCGTAACATCACCGTAATGTAATACTGCAAGGCATAACATCATCATAATATAATACTACAGGGCATAACATTGTCGTAATATAATACTGGGAGACATAATATTGACGTAATATTGCAGGGCGTAACACTTATAGTGCATATTTTGATTTGCAGGTAACCTGATGAGCAACCATTATCCCAACAGGAGCAATCCCGCTCCAATTCCTTCATAATATTTCAAACCTGACCATTCACCGTGACCATTTCACCTATTCGAAACCTTGTATCCGTCATCGGTACATTTTTCCGGTGGATCCAGAACTACAAACGGTCTGATTCCTGCAAAAGCAGGGATATGTAGGTAGCTCGAAAACCAGAGTGCGTCCTATGTTTTGTCAAATCACCCTATTCGGTCAAAATTGGCTATCATGTCTTTACCCGACAACTCTTTCATCCTTTCCGGGTAAAGAAGGGCAGCTGTTGATACCCAATTTTTTCCTATAATACTTTCAAAATGCATATATATCTCCAAAACAATGCATGAGTATCAATTAATATTTTTTTTCATAATTTTTGCATTTTAAAAGGATTTTTAAGTAATTTATCCCAGTAGTTTATTATATAAATAATTACTAATTGCATCACAAATCATTTTATGATAATTTTATTGCTTAATTTTATCATTTATATCTATATTAAACTTTAATTATTTTATGCATAATTATATTTACATTTGTAGGTTATAATTGCGATAACTTTGCAATAATAACCCATGTGTGCATAATTACTTGATTTTACAGGAAAATAAACTTTTATATTTTTATAATATTAAGTAATTATTTTAAATTATTTTCATACACAAATAGCATTTTTTATCATTTATTAGCTATTTTTATGAATTATTTTATCAAATTAATTGGGTATTTGACATATAGCCTCTTTAATTTCGGACCTTAGTCCAAATGCCACCCCCAACCCAATTAAAATTAACCCATTAACCCATAACCCAACCCAATAACCCAATTCTCTAAATCCGCCCAACCCTCATTTGAATCCTGGCCGTTGATCTCAGAGATCAACGGACCAGGATATTATTACCCTTTTTAATTAACCCATAACCCCCAAACCCTACTCATTTCTAAAAATCTTCTGCCCTTGATTCCCTTACTCATCTCTTCTCTCTCACCCTTCTCCCTAATCCTAGCCCGCCGTCACTTGAACCTCTTCGATTCATGGTTTATTCCTTCGATTCTAGTCCTTATATGACCTCCTATCTTTACTGGTGTTATGATTTTTTTGTTATTTTATGGAATCTTAGAGAGATTCGACACAGACTTGGTCCAAATCCTTCATTTTCTCGATGAATCCGCCTGTGTTTATTCCTATGTTTGTGAGTACTAATATCTTCATGTTTATGACTTCAAATCTCTGGTTCAAACCAGATTTTTCTCAACTCTGTCTTTTTTTTAAAACCCTAGTTATTTTCTACTTGAGTCCATTTAGATTTCTATAGATCTGAAATGATTTTGAGTTTATTTGATACTTTTATTTTAAGATCTTATGTTTTTACCATCATTGTTGGCCGATTTTTGTTTTTTCCTAAAAGTTGGGGTCTTTTTAAGTTTTTGCAAATGTTTTAAAAATGTTTAAATACTCAACTCTGGCCTTTCTCCTTTAGTGTTCGACTAATTTCTTTGCTTGAGTTTCATCTCTGTGTTTCGATATGCTTAAGGTTTTCCATTACTCAACTATTTATCTCATTGTTCTTGCCCGTTCACTTTGGCTTTGTTAAGTTACTAATTAATTGATTTACGTGCTTAATTAGGGATTGAATTTGTACTTCTTTTCAAACTAATATCTCTATGAAAGATTTTTATTTATTCTTTCCTTATATGTGACTCATAATTGGTACTGCCTTCCTTAATTATGTTACTAGCCTGATTTCTAGGTTTTGATTGTTTTAACCGGCCTATAAATGATCTCTGGATTTATTTGTTTACCTTATTAACCTCAAACTTGGCTGTTAATTGATTCTCCCTAATCTAAGTGATATTTCCCGGATTCTGTCGTATTAATTGATTGAGTTTAGCCCTAATTAACTGGTTGATTGATTTGCATACCTTATTTGTGAAATTTTGATTTTCCTACCTTATTTGTTTACTCTGATGAATGTTATATAAACCTTTCACCCTTCTGATTTTCAAGACACAGAAAAACACCTACACACACACATACGCTTACAAGCACACACTGATACACACAAGCTTTTACTTACACACTTACACTCACACAACTTAAGTTCTTTGATTTGCTGCACTGTCTAGTCGGCTAAAAGCCAAGGCTGGACTCTTGGATTCCAGTTGCCTTCACCTTCCTGTTTGCTATCTCCTTAACTGGTATGCCTCAATTTCTATTATAATGTTCTATTTTATATGCCATATTGTCATTTTATTATAGACCTCAACATGTTTCTATTTTGATATCTGATTCCTGATCATCTCTTTCTCAACTACTATGCCTTAGTTCTTATTATCTTGTGTTGTTCCGTGTGGGTTATATGAATAGTGTGTTTCAAACCTCGATATGTTTCTGTTTTCCATATAGTTCCTGTTTATTTCTCTCTCAACTAGCATGCCTCAATTCCTGTCAACCTACTATGTTTTGTGTGCTTACCTTAGCATGTTTCTATCTGATCTGTGGTTTCTGTTTACCGCTTTCGAGACTAGTGTGCTTTGGTTCCTGTTCTATGTGTTTGTTTGTTTAGATACTTCAAACTCCAGCATGTTTCTGTATAATACATTCCTATATGGCCTCACCTAGTGGTAATTAATGAACTGAGTAATCTTCAGCAATGTTGTTTGATTCAGCTATAAATTTTCCTATTCTGAATATGTTTAGATACTACAAATATGTGTAGCCAATCATGTCTGTTAGTTCAAAGTTTCCCATATCTTTGTAAATCACTTTAAATACCAGTGTGAATACTTAGTCTGCATAAATGCTAATCTATTTAAAATTATGGGATTGTTTGTTGGTCCAGTTCTGTTTGCAACCATGTGGTCTGAACCTATTCACTTATGAAAATCAAAATGCTTTTTCTAAAACTATCCCCTGCCCTTACATACTATTTTCAAACTTCTAATCTTAGTTATCTAGGGTCTTACCACCCCTAGTGTGAGCACTGCCATGAGACTCCTCCGAAATCTGACACACTGGGGCTGGTCTTCCAATCATTTACAACTATTTCTCTGAGAAAGGTTCTGGTGTGAGCATTTCCCGAGGTCCCTGAGGCCCTTGGGAACTTTGACACACCAGAAACCCATTTTGTGTATTATGGATGGACTACCTGTGGACACCAAACTTGCTTGCTTGAAGGCCCTGGCTTCCAGGTTGATGTTGGGCATGCTAAGGCTCCCTATAGTGTAATGAATAGTATTGTGTAATTCATTCATATTGGTCTGTAATAATGTAATAATCATTGTAAAAACAAATACGGGGTTATTAGTAAAAGCTGGGGAGTGATTTGTGATATATCTTTGTCATGTTCGGGTAGAAATCGTGCCTATAGGTTGTTCTGGTGATTCTTTATGTGCATACCATTAGAAATCATGCCCATAGATCTTGTCTCACCGTTTGAAATCTGAAGTTTCATACTTTGCATCCTAGAAATCCTGTTTATAGGTCGTTTATCAATTCTGCATCAAGAATCCATGTTTTATGCATATTTTGAAATCTCAATGTGCATATATATAGGATCTCCTTTGTGAATTATCAAACTTATATGACATTTTGTTAATGCCTCTGCCCATGTAGAAAGCATGTCTATAGGAAATAAATAAATCAGTTTCAGCACCTAGAAATCATGCCTATAGGAATTAATTAATTCTGTAAATTAGAAATCAAGCTTATAGGGGTTATCTAATTCTGCAACCTAGAAAGCATGTCTATAGGAAATAAATAAATCAGTTTCAGCACCTAGAAATCATGCCAATAGGAATTAGTTAATTCTGTAAATTAGAAATCATGCCTATAGGGGTTAACTAATTCTGCAAATTAGAGAGCATGCATATAAGGTCTAAAGGATAAAAGGACCCATATGTTAAAATCAGTAACTCGTCTATGAATTATGTTATAGGTTTATAATTAACAGCTGTATATACCATGCCTATAGGATTCTGTTCTAGTTATCATTTAGGCAAACTTATAGGAATTGTGGAGGTAAGAAGAATTGTGATTTAGTACTACCTGAAGTTTGCCCAAATTCAGAGTTTTTAACAGAATCAGTAGGCAAACTGATAGGAATCGTTGCTCGCTTTAATAAGGCTGTTATATATTCTGTTTATACTCATCTAGGTATCCTGCCTATAGGATATTAAACCATTAAAGATTGTTTGAATAGCGTGCATTTGTTGACTACTTGTGGAGGTCAACATGAGCCCCTATTTGCTCTTTACGTGACAGTCCTACTTGACTTTTGTTTGTCGCTTAGTTTTCTCATTTTAAGAAACATAGGTGAGTCTAGAACCACCTTAAATAGAGGTCCTAAACACCTCCAGGGCCATAGGTAAGGGACAGGTAGTGCACGTATAAGGTACGTACTAGAAGTTATTGGAACACTTAGGTAATAACTTAAATATAGTAAGTGGGTAGTAAAGGAGATGATGACATGTGCGCTAATGCTATGCGTAACACCCTAATTTGGGGAAACTTACCAAGTATTACATGGAAATGATCCTATAGGCTACAAAATTTAGGACCCCTTTAATTCCTGTTTTAAATAATAGTTGTCTAAATTGCTTTATTTTTCTTTAAAGTCTAATTCGCTTAATTAAGTTCGGCTGGGACCCACTATTGTGGACCTCGAGGGGTGCCTAACACCTTCCCCTCAAGGTAATTTCGAGCCCTTACCCGATCTCTAGTGATCCAAACTAGTTTCATGAGTTAATTACTCTAGGTGCCCTAACGCACCTTAATCCCTTAGGTGGCGACTCTTCAAATCCCATATCCCATCCCAAAAGGAAGGGAGTTGTCCCAAAAAATGTCAAAACCTCGACTTCGCGAGGAAAAAGGGGGCACGACAGTGATACATGAGGAAATTGTCAGGGAAGTGGAGAACTTTGAGAACAGACCCAAGTTCAACCTGGATGAGACCAAGATGGCCAACTTGGGAGACTCCAAAATTGTCAAGGAAATCCACATAAGCATCTATTTGTCACCGTTAGAGAAAGAAGGATACACTCGGTTCCTAAAAGAATATTAGGATATCTTTGCATGGTCATACGATGATATGACAGGTTTGAGCACATCCATAGTGGCTCACAAGTTACCTACAAATCCTATGTGTCCGCCAGTTAAGCAGAAACTCAGGAAATTCAAGCCAAACATGAGCCTGAAAATCAAGGAGAAAGTCACCAAGCAGATCAAAGCCAAGGTCCTCAGAGTAGTTGAGTACCCAACCTGGTTGGCCAACAATGTACCGTTTCCAAAGAAAGATGGGAAGTCAAAGTCTGTGTTGATTATCGGGATCTAAACAAAGCAAGTCCCAAGGATGATTTCCCGCTACCAAACATACACATTCTGATCGACAATTACGCCAAGCATGAACTCCAGTCCTTTGTAGATTTTTTTGCGGGTTACCATCAGATTTGGATGGACGAAGAAGACGCATAGAAAACAGCCTTCATTACACCATGGGGAGTGTACTGCTTCAAAATGATGTCGTTCGTTCTGAAGAATGCTGGGGCCACCTACATTAGGGCTATGACAATGATCTTTCATGATATGATACATAAATAAATAGAGTTATATGTTGACGATGTCATCATCAAATCCAAGAGGGATACAAATCACATAGCAGATTTGAGGAAATTCTTTGACCGACTACGGAAGTACAATCTAAAGTTAAATCACACAAAATGTGCATTCGGGGTTCCTTCCGGAAAATTGTTGGGATTCATCGTCGGTCGCCGAGGAATAGAGTTGGACCTGTCAAAGGTTAAAGCCATCCAGGAATTACCACCACCAAAAAGCAAGAAGGATGTGATGAGTTTCTTGGGACGTCTCAACTACTCAGCCGTTTCATAGCACAGTCCTCCGTAATATGTGAGCCAATTTTAAAAATGCTGAAGAAGGATGCCGCAACCAGTTGGACCGAGGATTGTCAAAAGGATTTTGACAAAATCAAGGAATACCTGTCCACACCACCAGTCTTAGTCCTACCAGAGCCTGGTAAACCACTACTACTCTACCTTGTAGTGTTAGATGGAGCATTCGGTTGTGTTCTATGACAACATGACGAAACGGGAAGAAAAGAGCAGGACATCTACTACTTAAGCAAGAAGTTCACTCCTTGTGAAGCATGCTACTCTCTGCTGGAACACACTTGTTGCACTCTAAACTGGATAGCTCCGAAGCTAAGGCACTACTTATGTGCCTATACTACATATCTCATATCAAGGATGGATCCTCTGAAGTGCATCTTTCAGAAACCCATGCCTACTGGGAAGCTGTCCAAGTGGAAAATCTTGCTGAGTGAGTTCGACATTATCTATGTAACTCATAAAGCAGTCAAGGGACAAGCATTAGCAGATCATCTTGCTGAAAATCCTGTAGGAGGAGAATACGAATCCCTAAAAACGTATTTTCCTGATGAGGAGGTATCATTCGTAGGAGAAGATATTGCTAAAGCTTACGATGGTTGGAGGATGTTTTTCAACGGAGCTGAAAATTTTAAAGGAGTGGGTATCAGAGCCGTCATGGTATCAGAAACCGGTTAGCATTATCCGGTGTCTGCAAAACTCAAATTCCCATGCCTAACAACATGGCGGAATATGAAGCCTTCATATTAGGGCTCAACCTAGTTGTTGATATGAATACTTAGGAATTGCTGGTAATCGATGATTCAGACCTGCTAGTACATCAAGTACAAGGAGAATGGGCTACCAAGAATTCCAAAATACTGCCATATCTGCATCATGTACAAGAAATGAAGAAGAGGTTCACAAAGATAGAATTTCGACATGTCCCCAGAATTCAGAATGAATTTGCAGACGCATTGGCCACCTTGTCATCAATGATACAACATCCAGACAAGAATTTCATCGATCCCATTTCGGTGAGGATCCATAATAAGCCGGCATAATGTGCTCATGTTGAAGAAGAAATGGACGGAAATTTCTGGTTCCACGACATCAAAGTATTTGACAAAAGGAGAATACCCGGAGCATGAAAACCATACGAAGAAACGCCCTCTTCGGAGATTGTCCAATCACTTCTTCCAAAGTGGAGGAACCCTATACAGGAGAACTCCCGATCTGGGACTGTTAAGGTATGTTGACGCAAAAGAGGCTTCCAAATTGCTCGAGGAAATACATGTCGGAACCTGCGGCCCACATATGAACGACTTTATCTTGGCCAAGAAGATACTCAGGGCCGGATACTTTTGGATGACCATGGAAAGAGACTTATACGGTATGTTCAGAAATGCTACCAATGCCAGATACATGCAGACATGATATGGGTGCCGCCAAACGAGCTTAATGCCGCAAGCTCACCTTGGCCTTTCGCTGCTTGGGGAATGGATGTCATTGGCCCAATTGAGCCCACTGCTTCAAACGGGCACCGGTTCATTTTAGTGGCCATCGACTATTTCACCAAATGGGTTGAAGTTGCATCTTACAAAGCGGTAACCAAGAAAGTCGTCGCAGATTTTGTCAGAGACCGGATTATTTGTCGATTTGGGGTGGGTTCCAGAGTCCATCATCACTGACAGTGCCGCCAATATCAACAGTGATATGATGAAAGCCATGTGTGAAACTTTCAAAATCAAGCACAAGAATTCCACAGCATACATGCCTCAAGTGAATGGAGCAGTAGAGGCCGCCAACAAAAACATCAAGAAGATACCAAGGAAAATGGTAGAGAATCACAATCAATGGCACGAGAAATTACCATTCGCCTTACTGGGATATCGTACCACAATCCACACATCAACCGGGGCAACTCCCTATCTGCTGGTTTATGGTACCGAAGTTGTTATTCCCGCCGAGGTAGAAATTACTTCTTTAAGAATCATACAAGAAGATGAACTCAGCGATGCAGAATGGATAAGGAACCACTATGCGCAATTATACCTCATAGACGGCAAGAGGATGAATGTAGTGTGTCACGACCAACTCTATCAGAATAGAAAGTCCAGGCTTTCAGTAAAATGGTCAAAACCAAAACAATTCACGCCAGGTCAGCTGGTACTGAAATGGATCTTTTAACGTCAAGATGAGGCCAAAGGGAAATTCTCTCCAAACTAGCAAGGTCCTTACATGGTTCACAGAGTATTGATAGGAGGAGCGCTCATACTCCCAGAGATGGACGGAGAAATCTGGACAAAGCCTATCAATTCAGATGCAGTAAAAAGATACTATGTGTAAACCATTTATGCTTCTTCATATGATGTAAATTGAACTACGCTCGACATGATTCTCGGTTAAGAGGGGATACATAGGCAACCTTGTGGGTTTGGTCACAATTCAATAAGATTTCCATTTTCCCCACAATCAGAAACTTGGACCAAATTTTGAGGAGGACCTTCAAAATTCCTAAGCAAGTTCAGTCAACTACAGTATATGGAGCAGTCAGAAAGGTCATCTTGTTAACTGCGGCAGAACTTTGAGGAGGACCCTCAAAATTCTACGGTAGCGGAAGTCGCAATGTCTCTAATAATGTCACAGTTACTGGTTCATCTAACTAACTTCTAAACTGCATACTACTATGTCTTTGAAAATTATACACGCATGCTTTTGAAAAAGAAACATTGCTTTAGCCAAATGCTACCCTAATAGCTTGAATAGGATCTTCAGACAGAGCGGAGCAAATCGAGCAAGCAAAGACACGAACCAACCTCCCCCCGCAAAAACTCACAAATTTTCTTTGGATGCAGGACTATATCATCATGATAAACACCATCGCAATGACACAATCGCTAAGCATGAAACACATTGTCAGCTAAGAATACTTCACTCTTACTCTTCTCTTTGCATGGGACTAAGCACTGTCCCAAACCTTGCATGAGGCTAAGCCCTGCCTCTCCACTTGCATAAGCCTAAGAATTGTCTTCTCTTTGCATGGGACTAAGCACTGTCCCGAACATTGCATGAGGCTAAGCCCTGCCTCTCCACTTGCATAAGGCTAAGAACTGCCTTCTTTTGCATGAGACTAAGCTCTGTATCAATCCTTGCATGAGGCTAAGCCATGCCTCTCTATTTGCATAAGGCTAAGCACTGCCTTCTCTTTTCCTGAGACTAAGCCCTGTCTCAATCCTTGCATGGGGATAAGCCTTGCCTGTCTATTTGCATAAGTCTAAGCGCTGCCTTCTCTTTGCATGAGACTAAGCCCTGTCTCAATCCTTGCATGAGGCTAAGCCCTGCCTCTCTATTTGCATAAAGCTAAGCACTGCCTTCTCTTTGCCTGAGACTAAGCCCTGTCTCAATCCTTGCATGAGGCTAAGCCCTGCCTCTCTATTTGCATAAAGCTAAGCACTGCCTTCTCTTTGCCAGAGACTAAGCCCTGTCTCAATCTTTGTATGAGGCTAAGTCATGCCTCGCCACTTGCATAAGTCTAAGCACTGCCTTTTCTTTGTATGAGACTAAGCCCTGTCTCAATCCTTGCATGAGGCTAAGGTCTGCCTCTCTATTTGCATAAGGCTGAGCACTACCTTTTCTTTGCATGAGACTAAGCCCTGTCTCAATCCTTACATGAGGCTAAGCTCTGCCTCTCTATTTGCATAAGGCTAAGCACTGCCTTCTCTTTGCATGGGACTAAGCACTGTCCCGAACCTTGCATGAGGCTAAGCCCTGCCTCTCCACTTAAATAAGTCTAAGCACTGCCTTCTCTTTGCCTGAGACTAAGCCCTGTCTCAATCCTTGCATGAGGCTAAGCCCTGCCTTTCCACTTGCATAAGGCTAAGCATTGTCTTCTCTTTGCATGAGACTAAGCCCTGTCTCAATCCTTGCATGAGGCTAAGCCCTGCCTCTCTATTTGCATAAGGCTAAGCGCTGCCTTCACTTTGTATGGGACTAAGCCCTGTCCCGAATCTCACACGAGACTAAGCACTACCTCTCTTGCATCGAGCTAAGCTCTACCCTCAACTTCACAAAAGACTAAGCTCTGTCATGTTTCTTCTAGAATCATACCTCTGCACCCCATGGGCTGAAATATAGCCAACTTGTCCGAAGGCGTCATATTCTGAAGGCACCATCCTTATAGCCGGAGTACATCATGTCATGGCCTGAGGATCATTCAAATTTGCACATCATTATTCAAAAGCTTCATGGTTCGGAGGCACCATTTTCATGGCCTTCGAATCCCTTACCGTACAATTCATCGCCCGAGATGTCATGGTCTAAGGACGTCATCCTCACCGTCCAAAGAAAGTTTTCATGGTCTGAAGGGAATTTGCATCATGTCTAAATTTACGCAAATTTATGTATATGCTCGCGATATATCTTTTGTGAATTTGCAGGTAACCCGGTAAGTAACTGTTATCTTAACAGGAGCAATCCCGCTCCAGTTCCTTCAACTTATTTCAAACCTGACTGTTCACCATAATCGTTTCATCCTATTCGAAACCTTGTGTCCGTCCTTGTAACAACTCCATCGGTTTATTCCGCCAATGGATCCAGAACTACACACAACCTAATTCCTGTAAATCCAGAGATATGTAGGCAGCTCAAAAATCGGAGTGCGGCCTATATCTCTCGAATCCCTATTCGGTCAAAATTGACCATCATATCTTTACCCGACAACTCTTTCATCCTTCCCGGGTAAAGAGAGGCAGCTGTTTGTACCCAATTTTCCCCATATATATTTTAAAAATACACATATACTTTCAAAATAGTGCATGAGCATCAGCCAGTATTTTTCCATAACTGTTTAGAGGATTTTTAATCAATTTATTCCAGTATTTTATTATCTAAATAATTACTAATTTTATCGCAAGTAATCTTATAATGATTTATTACTTAATTTTTATCATTTATATTGAGCTTTAATCATTTTATGCATAATTATATTTGTATCTTTAGGCTATAATTGCAATAACTTTGCAATAATAGCCCATATATGCATAATTACATTATTTACATAAAAAATAACTTTTTATATAATATTAAGTAATTATTTAAATAATTTCCATATACAAATAGCATTTTTATCATTTTATTAATTTTAATGGGTATTTAAAACATAACCCTATTTAATTGATTTTTTGGACCTACCCCAGCCCAATACCCTATCCAGCCCAATAACCCAATACCCAATACACTAACCCAACTAACCATACCCATACCCGTCCAATTAAACCCGCCCCACATAAATCTAATTATGGCCGTTGATCTTCAGAAGATCAACTCCACCGTCCATTTTTAATATACCGAAACCCCTAAACTCTAACTCATTCGCCCTAGCCCGCCGTCTTTGGATACTCTCCTCTCTTCACCTATCTCACCCCCTCAAACCCTAGCCCACCGTCACACTTTTCCTCTTGATTCATGGGATATTCCCTTGATTTCCTGCCTTATTTGGCTTTGTTTCTCTACTGGCTACCCGATCTTGATGCTACTTGATTCATTTGCCCTAAAAGGCAAGTGAATCTCAAGAGACTCGAACCCGATCTAGTTCAAAGTCTCTCATATCTTGTATATTTCGTCTATGTTCAGCCTGATACCTGTGGGTACGAATATTTTCGTATCTTAGGGTTTCAAATCTCTGGTTCAAACCAGATTTGGTTCAACTTCTATTTAGTTTTATGAAACTGGCTATTTTTTGGTCGAATCTGTTTAGATCTTTTCAGATCTGAAAAGATTTTATGTTCGTTTTGGAATTTCTCTCTCTATTTTTTTAAAAAAAATTCAGTTCTTCTGTCTCTATATTTTCTAGTCCTTTTCTATTATTATTTTATGACCGATTTTATTTACCCTAAAAACTAGGGTTTTGATTTCAACAATTTTTTTACAAAAATATTTTTAACCTTTAAATGTTTTTATCTCTAGGTATCTGTTAGGGTTTCCTTATTTATTTGACTGATTTTACTTATTTTACGTCTTTGTATTTCTGCCTATTTTCTTAGGGTTCCTATTATTTAATTGTGCTTTTACTATTTCTGTCTGTTTATTTTAACCCTGGCGATTAATTACTTACCTAAATTAGGGTTTGAAATTAGTTGTTCATTTAGTGATGGTGTTTCCTTATTAGACTTTACATGTTCTTAGCTTATTCCAATATGTGATTAATAATTTGTGCTACTTCCCTTAACTTAACCTTACTGGCCTGATTTTATGTTCTGATTATTGAACCCAACTTCTAATTGATTTTGGAATTATTTATTACCTTATTTAACATAGTACTTGACTACTGATTGATTCCATATAAGGTTTTCCTAAAATTAAGTGGTACTAGCTTGACTTTACTCGATTCTGTCTTGTTAATTGATTCATGCCGACCTTAATTGATTGTTAAGTTATTTTCATACCTTATTTGTGTATGACTGGTTCATTACCTTATTTTTTTACTTCATTAAGTGCTATTTAAACCTCCTTCCTCACTCCCTTTAGGAAAACTCGACAACTCTCGAACTCTCTGTTCTCACAAAAAACTTAAGCTCTCTCTTTATTCTCATATTCTGATTTCTGCAATAAGTGGCTATTATGTGTACGCCTGAAAGCCAAGGACAAATTCTCTGGAATTTGACTGCTATTGCATTCTTACCTGCTTTCTTCTCAACTTGTATGCCTTAACTCTTACTATTCTGTTCTCTGTTCTTTATTCAATTAGTTTGTTTCAATCCTCAACATGATTCTTCTTTCTATATGAATACATGATCCCATTTAGTAATAATGATAAACTAAGTTACTTCAAATAAGGTGACCCATTTCCCTAAGTTAGTTCAGTCTATTTCTTATTCTGAACCTTGTCATATACTGTAAGCATGTAATCAAATATGTTTGTGGTTTAATTTATAGGTTCAGTCTGTTTCTATCTCTGTGTTTAAGCCATGATTGCTTTAATATTTAGCCTAATCAAATACCAATTTGTTTGAACTATGTACTGAACATGAACTTTGTTTGTTTCTTGGTACAGTTCTGTCTGCAACTCTATATTCTGAATTTGCTTGCTTCTGAAAATTAAACTATTTTAAAACCTACCCCCTTTACCCTTTATGCACTGGTTTTCAAACTCCTACTCTTAGTCATTTAGGTTCTCACCACCCCCAGTATGAGCATTGTCCAGGGTCCCTGAGGCCCTTGGGAACTTTGACACATTGGAAACCTAGTTTTATGTTCCATGGGTGGATCACTACTATGCTCCAGAGCTGTTATGGTTGAAGACCTGGTTCCCAGGTTTAGATTGGGCTTATGAAGGCTCCCTATAGTATAATTGCTACTGTTATGTAATTCATTCAATATTCTGGGCTGTAATAATCTCTGTAATAACAGATTTGGGGTTTATTAGTAAAAGCTGGGGGAATGGGGGTCCTATATCTTTGTTAAAGTCGGGTAGAAATCCTGCCTATAGGTTTAACTATGTTGATTGAATCATGTGAGTGCCATACTTGTTTAGAGATCCTGCCTATAAGATTTTCCCGATTGGTTGATTCTGTATTTTTACATTCGCATACCAGAGATCCTGTTTATAGGCTTTTCCGTTAATTCTGCATTAGAAATCCTGTTCATAGGATCTTACACATATCTTTAACCCAATGTGCATTAGTGACCATGTCTATAGGATCCTATTTGTTTGAAATAATGATTTTTCCTAGCAATCTGCTTAATGTCTGCCCACATGTGGTTAATAGATATCCTGCCTATAGGGTGAAATCAGTCTCAAACATAGAAATCATGCCTATAAGACTTAAAGCTAATAGATATCATGCTTATATGGTGAAATCAGTTTCAAACTTAGAAATCCTGCCTATAGAGTTTAAATCAGCTTCAGACTTAGAAAGTGTGTCTATAGGATTTAAAAGAAATAAAAACCTGTCCTTATGAGTTAAAATCAGTGCTACACTTAGAAATCATGTCTATAGGCCTGTAATTAATAAGCTCATAGAAATCATGCTTATAGGATCATGTTGGTCGACTATGAATTCGTTCGCTACTGTGAATCACTTAGGCAATATATTTGTAGGACTTAAAAATTATTCTGAGTTTATAATTGTGACATATTACTGCCTGAAGTACCCAGATTCATGCTGAATAAAATCAGTAGGCAAACAAATAGGTCTTAATGCTCGCCTTAATAAACTGTCTCTGCATTCTGTTTTCCCACATAGATATCCTGTCTATAGGATTCCAAAATAATAAAGTTTGCGTGCTTTTGTTGTCTATGTGCGGAGGTCAATATGAGCCCATACTTGTTCCTTATCTGAAAGTCCTATCTGTTATTGTTTGTTGCTTAGATTTCACATTTTTAATATAGGTTGGCCTAGGACTATCCCAAATAGAGGTCCTAATGCCTCCAGGGCCATAGGTAAGGGATGGGTAGTGCACGCATAAGGAACGAGCTAGAAACTACTAGAACGCTTAAGTAACAACTTAAAGATAGTAATTAGGTAGTAAGGAGATGATAGCCCATGCGTTAATACTATGAGTGATACCCTAACTTGAGGGAGTCATAAAGTATTGTATGGAATGATCCTATAGGCTAAAAAACTTAGGACCCTCTATACTCCTATTTAGAATAAATTGGATATCACATCTAGTCAAATTGTTTTCTTCTCTTTTTTTTAGACTAATTCTCTTAATTGAAGTTCAGTCGGGACCCATCGTTGTGGACCTCGAGGGGTGCCTAACACCTTCCCTTCAAGGTAATTTGTGCCCTTACCCAATTTCTGGTGATGTAAACTGGTTCTATGAGTTAATTGCTTTAGGTGCCTTAACACATCTTAATCTGTTAGGTGGCAACTCTCGTAACTCCTTACCTTCTCAAAATGAGTTGTCCCAAAAATGTCAAAACCTAATTTCGCGAGAAAAAAGGGGGCGCGACACCAACTTGTCACGATCCCAATTTTTTCTCCATAGGATGTCGTGATGGCACCTAGTCATTAATACTAGGTAAGTCTAATACTTAATGAATTGAAGGCAGAATTTAACCAAAATAAAAACTGAAATTTCTATAATAATCCAATAAATCCCAAGTGCAATACAATACCCAAAACCGGCAGTACAAGTCATAAACTCTATTGAGTTTACTAGAAATCTCTAAGTATAACTGTTCTGGATTAGAAATAAACAGTACAAGCAAAATCTCAGAAGGTGACTCTGAGGCGTAACAACAAGTTTACCTTGAGTCTCCACAGCAAATTCCCGATCAACTAGCTAATGATCAACAAACACCCGAGCTACCTGGATTGGCACAAAAATGTGTAGAAAGTGTACACCACAGCGGTACCTAATAAGTATCAAGATTAATCTCGGTGAAGTAGTAACCAAGAACAGTCAAGACACATACTAGACTAAATAATATGTACAAGTATGAATGTGAAACTAATAATAAAACAATATCAATATAAAAATAAGCATGGTAAAGTTAACCAAACAATAATCGCAATATACACATCATACCAACCGAAACCTCGCACTAATAGAATTCCGCGAAACAAAATCACAACACGTAATGAACTCCCCACACCGGTGGAGCGTCTGAATCACAAATCGTGGCCAAACCATCCAGAAAATCACATCGAAACTTATCACTTGATTCTGCCACAAAGCCACTAGGTATAACTTTAGCAACACCAAGATGCTCGTCTTCAAGCTTTACATGACGGGTAACATCAACAAAAGTTTTAATGCTATCATTGTGGGTCAAACTAACTAGATGTTCCCAATTATTGGGAAAGGACCAAAGTACTGCCTGAATATGCTGCTCATCAGAGAGAACATGACCAATACTTTTGAGTTGATCAATCATTTTAGATATCACCCTTAAGTGTTGTTTGACATTGTGATCATGTCGCTTCTCATACGTGTCAAATTTGATAATCAGTTGCCTAAGGCGAGTTATAGTTGTACCGCCGTACACATCTCTTAAATGTGCCCATATAGCTTAAGCAATAGGATATTCCTCACCTTTAAATCACCAACCATTGAACTTACAATAATTCCATGCGCAGTGGAACCTTTCATTTTCCAAATATTGTAAGTTTCAAAATCGTTCCTGTTTTAGGAAGTGTTATCCTCCTCTTGGTGACTCATGACGTGATTTATTCCTTCAAGAACATCTTGCTCTTCCTGCACATACCACATTTTATGACTCCATATCAGTTTGACACCCTTATTTAATTTAGAAATGGTACTTTTAGATGCCATGACTGATATAAGAGACAAGTTTACTAGCTTTACTCATCTATATATACTTCAATCAATTTATGCATGTGATTACACACTTAAGCAAAATGATTAAAATATTGACTTTACGTTTAGCATAAAATCAAATGGTTACTATGTCTTTATTTTTCATCTATATCTAAATATTTAACCAATATTAAAATCATTTTAAGTGTGCTTACAATTATGTCAATGAATTTTGTTTCTCAAATTCATTTAGTTATATGTTTCTAAGACATGTACATACAAATGGTGTACAAGTTTATGCACATAAACTCTAAGAGGTGCGCTTAGCCAAATCTCATGATCAATATTAATAAAATGCGATCCCAATGCGCTAAAATGGCTAAAGCTTCCCAATCCAAAATCACTATACCATTAGATAATGCAACTTGTTATGCCTAAAAAAATCGAATATGATCAGGTAAAGGAACATTAGGAGCCATTTTGAGTTCCTTAAACTATTTAAACTTCTTTTCCCTTTCCCTTTGTTCATTCCGTCGATCCCTTAAATCACTTTGCATCCTATCGGGACTCAAACCTAATATCCAATAATTCTTATTTTTTAAAACAATCTTTTGGGGTTAACTGCTGATTTTGCCATCATTGTTGATTTAGAGAGTGTATGGATTAACTTTTAAAAAGTAACTTATAAGCTAAAAGTCAAAAGTCATAAGTTGGTAATACTCAATTTTTAACTTTTGACTTATTTTTGTATTTTTCGTCCTCTAAAGTAAGTGCTTTTAAATATTTTCTATCATCGCCAAATACCACAAAAACTCAAAAAGTGCTTAAAAACTAATAATCACTTAAAATAAGCTACCCAGTGAGATTGAACTTTAGTTGTTGTACTGTATATTGTGAGGCTAGCTAAACGTTTTATTTATACTATATGAGTTGTATGAATAAGAAGTTTAGATTAGTTTAGATGTCATGCTAATAAATAGTCGTTGAAATATTCCTTTCTCTCGTATTGTTATCAAGTACTATATAACTTTCTCTAACTTGAAATATTTGACGATTGTTTATTATAAAATATTTTTACTTTCTTTTGTACATTAATATCAATTAATGCATTTTAAGGGGAAAAAAGATCCATTAATTTTATATGCGCATTTTGATCTATCAATATTTTGCTCGTAGTCCGTCCTCTTAATAATAGATATCTTCAAACACGTCCTATCATATGCGGGAGCGGCTCAATTATAGTATTGGCCTAAATCCATAATTATTTACAAGGCTCTAAATCTTTTCTAATAAAATTTCATATATATCTTATTTGAAATATACTTTTTTTTGCTTTTTCGGTGAAATTTAAAATATGATTAATTTTTTGTCTACTAATCCTTTTTCATTTGATAGTAAGGTTAATCCTTTTATTTTTTTCTTCTTGAATTCATTACCATTTAACTCAAATAGATAATGACTCGTTCATCAAAACAACACTCTTTTTGAGATGCATGTGATCCAATTTTCTTCTTGACATATGTAAGTTCTACTTTAATTTATAAGAAAAAAGCAATATATATATCTATGAATTAAACATACACAAAATAAAAAATATCATGTTAAAAATGTCAATAAAAAGTTATATTATTCAAATATGATTCTCGAAGTTGATATCTTGATATCAAAATAAATCAATTTCGCTTTGTTTACTTTGATGCTTGAAAAATTTTAAAAAAGTTGAAATGGACTTGCAATTCAAGTTAGTTAATGTGCTTTAATTTTTCTGTTTGGCAGAATATGTAGCGCATACGAAAAAAAAAGAGAGAAAAGCATAATTATAAAGAGAAATCCGGAAAATATGACTTTAAAAAGGAAAGCAAAATATAATATGTCCGTATCTCTTTTTATAAGTTGTCCTTTTTGGCAACTTCTTTCCTTGTTATAAAAAATTTGTACTATTTTCATTACCAAATTCAATATTTTTTGATTAAAAGATTAAGGTAAAAATTAATTACTACTACTAATTTTTGGGGTCCGAAGAGGTTGGGGCCTAAAGAAAATACTTTATTTGCTTGGTCTTCAGTCGCCCCTCTTACATGTGGTTTGATTCTTTTTCATAAATTTAACACGTAAAGTAAATGATACTAAGACTTAAATTGAGCACCGTTACCTAATATCATAAGTACTATATCAAAGTGTGTCATCATTTCATAAATATATTTTACACTTAATTATATCTTCAATAATTATTGCTACTATTTTTATTATTAGGATTTAAATTTTTATATATTTTTATACTTAATTATATCTTCAATTATTATTATTATTATTATTATTATTATTATTATTATTATTTTATAAATCAAATTTTCATACATCTTAAATATTTTAAAACATACTAAAGCAAAAAAGTGATCATGAATGGAGACTTTTTAGAAGCTGCTAGATAAACATTAGTAAGAAATTGAGGGAGTTTTAAGGCGGGAACTTATTCTATACCCAGCATGCATCTTCTTTGGAAACAAATAACAAACCAACCCGCCATTTCTAAAACCCGTCTAGGGTTTCAAATTTTTAACTATTCTTCTCACCAATCCAATTGAAATTGAAATTTAAAGTTCAGAAGCGAACCAAGAACAATTACCCCATTTCTTTTGGAGTCACTGTAATGGGGAACAAGATCGCAGAGGAGCTCGTTTCAACGGTACGGTCCATTGTTGGTGATGAATATACAGAGATGGACATAATTAGAGCACTTCACATGGCCAAAAACGACCCCACAGCTGCAATTAATATCATTTTTGACACCCCAAGTTTCAAGAAACTCGAAATTGTAAATGTAGTTTCAAATTCAAGTAGTAATAATACTGGTGAGTTCCAAAAAATTGAGCCTAGTACATTTTCTTCAAATGAGGGATTGAATATTAATAAGAGTAGAATTGAGAGCGAGTGTGATAGGGGGAGTGAGTGGTGGTATGTGGGGTGTGGTGAGGTGGCAGGCATGTCGACTTGTAAAGGAAGGATTTTGAAGGCTGGTGAGGAAGTTGAATTTACGTTCCCTGTGGAGAAGAAGAAATTGAGTTCAGCTTCACCAGCTGGGAAGTTTGGACGAGGGCGTCAAGCGTCTGCTGCTTGTTCTGAAATTGTAAGGTTTTCTACCAAGGCTTGTGGAGAGGTACTCTTTTCTTCTTTTATGTTCTGAGATTTTAAGTTTCTTCTGCAACTTCTATTGCATTTTTGTGGAATTCCTCTAGCCCCCTTGCCTAGGGGTGGGCATCGGTCGGTTCGGTTCGGTTTTGAACATTATCGGTTTTGCCTATCGGTTTACAAATATCATAACCCGATAACCAGACCGATAAGATATTAGTTATCGGTTATCGGTCATTATCGGTTCGGTTATCGGTTTGCCCGATAAGATAAAACAACTAAAAAAAAATTGCAATATATAAAACTAAGAAATCAAACTGCCAGAAGTTTGTTGTATACAATACCGTAGTTGGTCACTTGGTCTGTCAAGTAAAGATCTTATAACAGGCATCATAGTAGGCACTTTTATACACGTTTAACGAGCCTCAACTTGTGACCTGTAACATTCATTGCTTTTTACTAGTAATTTGGGCCTGAACATTCATAAACAAGTAAATAAAAGAAGAAAAGCCACCACAAGCGCAATGAAAGTTTGTGGAGTACAAAATCAGAATGTAAATTTACAGTCTTCACAATTCAAGAAACAAAAGTACTATTACTTGCAACTAAACTTCAATAACCAAGCACAGAAAAGAACAAGCAGTTGCCTTCAAATTCATTCTATACTAATTTGGACATCTAANGTATATACTTAAGGGTAAATTAGTAAATTAGTTCATTCTTATTGGGTTATCAGTTTTTACCCAATAACAAAATTGCAAACCGAGCCCGAACCGATAACCCAATAAATTTTTTTTTTTACCCCGTTACCGAACCGTTAACCCGATAACCCAATACCGATAACCCAATAAAGAATTAACGGTTCGGGTTATCGGTTTTACCCGATATATGCCCACCCCTACCCTTGCCCCCAAAGAAGAAAGAGAAAAAGAAAGAAAACAAAGGGAAGTTGCTAAGGTTTGCTCCCGTTCAAGTTGCATTCTAGACCAATGTGAATCTAGGACAGTGGTTGTGTCCTCAAGGGGAGGGTCTAGTGGTTGAGGCAAGTGGCGGATGTAGAAGGCTTATGTAGCTCGGCAAAACCCACGAGACTTTAGGCTCGAAACATTTGTAGATGTTTGAAAAAGAAGTATAAACAGAGTTGGATAGGAGTAAAATTCAGCAGAGGAACATGGTGGGATATATGAGATCCCTCCGCCGTTAACGGGCAGTCTCATGTTCAGGCCGTGGGAATGGAGAAATTCTTTCGCGGCGCAAATATGGATTAGTTGGGTCAGTGGGTGCCACATACTAGATGGTTATCAAAATCAAGATATATATTTTAGAACTCACGCTTCTAAATCATTGGGGCATGTGAGTGACAACTTAGGGATCCCATGTTCATATCCAAGCTTCAAGACTTGTTCTGAACCCATCTATTACCTTGGCAACTTGTGTTCTTGGGCTGGACAAGCTCTCCCGGTGGATTAGTTAAGATGTGAACAAGTTGGTCCGAAGAAAACCATATTTGAAAAAAGAAGTTAAAAGCTGTGGGTGCACCACTTTAATATAAGTACTTTTTTTTTCAAGTCTTAAGTTTTCTGTATACACAAATATAGTTTGAGCTTGGGGCAGTGGATGCACCTGCTTTTGCTTTAGAACGTGATGTCTGAATATAGAGTGAAATCATCGGAAGAAAGAATTTTCTGACAATTAGTTTTTTCTGGGTGTGATAGGGGAATATAGATCTTTCTTGATGGAATTCTGTATAATAAGCTTGATTTTTTCGGTTGTTTGTTGTGGAGTGACAGATTGGGCGTATTCCAAATGAATGGGCTCGATGTATTCTGCCGTTGGTGAGGGATAAGAAGATTAGAATTGAAGGATGTTGCAAATCGGCTCCTAATATATTGGCGATTATGGACTCTGTTCTTTTGTCCGTCAGGTACTCTGGGCAAAGTTTTAGCGTTATAGTTTAATGTTTGAGGTGAGGAATCCAGTTTCATGAGATACGATACAGACGATGCTGATTTTGATCAACTTTATCTTGTATGCAGAGTGTATATTAATAGTTCCATGTTCCGTAAAAGCCATCAGACATCACTAAAGGCTAGATCTGCAGATGATACAGTTGTTCACCCCCTTCCAACTTTGTTCCATTTGCTCGGACTTACTCCTTTTAAGAAGGTGATACTCTCTTTTTGGTTTTGTATGTTGTAGGGAGTGGTTGAGGTTTTCTGACCATAGCTATTATGGATTATAACCTTCTTTGTACAACTTGTTTATCAGTTGGGATCTGCATATTCTGCCTAGTTATAAGAATTCATCTCATCGATGATTGAATGACATTAATTCAATAAATTCTTTCTTGATCATTATTAGGCAGAATTCACTCCAGCTGATTTATACACGAGGAAGCGGCCTTTGAGCGAACAGGTAAGACAGGAAGAGAGTTCCCGCTCGTTTTTCGTTTTTCCCTCTATTCTCAGTTCTCACTCCTACTTCACCCTCTTAAAGTCAGAGTATCAAGATGTTACAGTTTCTCTTAGTTTTTGCTGCTTCACCCTCTTAAATGCTTCATTTTTCTTCACAGGACAGCTCTGGTGGTCCTGCCTCAGTATTGCACACGAACTTATCCAAAAGCTCTTCATCTGCAGATGGAGATAAAGTTGAGAATGATGAGACAATTTCTGATACTGATCTTGATTATATTGTTGGTTCAGCTGATAACTCGGAGATACAGGTATGGGCGTATGGCCAGCTCAAAAATGTTTGTTTTGTCTATGGAGTTCTCCATGTGTACTAAATACTTTTACATCCACATTTTAGGAAATGGAACCACCAAGTGCACTCCAGTGCGAACTGCGACCCTATCAGAAGCAGGCGCTTCATTGGATGACACAACTGGAGAGGGGAAGAAGCACGGATGAAGCAGCAACAACTCTGCATCCATGTTGGGATGCTTACCGTCTGAAAGATGAGTATGTCAAGATTGACATACATGTTTATTTTCTCCACTTACTCTCGCATTCAGTACTCTAAAATTCATTTCAGGAGGGAGCTTGTTGTTTACTTGAATGCATTTTCGGGTGATGCGACCACTGAATTCCCGAGTACCCTTGAAATGGCTAGAGGAGGAGTATGTTGCCTCTCTGCTTCTTTTACTCTTCGGCATATTTTGTTTCTTTGTGGTAGGTTTTATGCAATTTTCCATTTTATGACTTGAGAGTATCTTGAAGATTTTGGCAGATTCAATGGGGTTAGGGAAGACTATAATGACTATAGCTCTCCTCCTCAGTCATTCTGAAAGAGGTGGATCATCAGGGAGCCAACCTACAAGCCAGCTGTCTGGTGAAAATGGTGAAGCTAGTAATATTTTAGGTCAATCTCCAACTTTTGCAAAGAAATCAGCAAAATTCTCTAGTCTTGATAAGCTCCTGAAACATAATAAGCCCACACTTATCTCTGGTGGCAATCTGATAATATGTCCAATGACACTACTAGGTCAATGGAAGGTACTTCAAATCTGCTTCAGCTGACAACATTAGTTTTGCTATGTTTTTTAGGAACTACAATGGCACATTAGGCACATTAAGCTTTACACAAACAATTTTCAAAACCTAAAAGGAAAAGATAAAGGACTTGCATATAGATATCTGAAGATGAATCCGTCATTTGTAGGCAGAGATTGAAGCCCATGCACAACCTGGTGCTCTATCCCTTTATGTTTACTATGGGCAGACAAGATCAAAGGATACAAAAGTGCTTGCTCGAAGTGATATCGTGCTGACAACATATGGAGTGTTGGCCTCTGAATTTTCTACAGAAGTATTATTTTGATTCTTCAAATTATAGTTTTAGACTTTTAGTTTCTGCGTCCACCTTGTTTGCCTATCATTACTTCTTTGAGCTAACTTTGTCTAGGTCCTCTTATATTCATTTTGGTGTTCTGTACTTGGTGTAGAATGCTGAGGACAGTGGGGGACTTTTCTCTATTAGATGGTTTAGAGTGGTGCTTGATGAGGCACATACTATCAAATCTTCTAAAAGCCAAATCTCCAATGCTGCTGCTGCTCTTATTGCTGACCGTCGGTGGTGTCTTACTGGTACCCCTATCCAGGTCAGTGTTACAGTAGGGAAATTTGTTAAGAAAAGATTATTAGCATTATTTAGAGGTTAAAGTTTCTATTTTCCTACAAAGAAAAAAAATACTGTTTTTGGTATTTTCATAGTTCTTCTCAGAGAGGTAAAAAGATATATTATTGTTTAGAATTCATAAAAGTGGTATATTATTAAGATTTTTGTCCATCTCTTTATTGCTAGATTGGCCGTGTGTCTTATTCTATTGACTTTGTAAGTTTCAACCATGCCTTTACCCTTGAGTATTTATCTTGTGTGTTTTAAAGCTGAGCTCCAGTTTCCTAGTATCTTGCCATTGTTACTGGTTATAGCTATTGCTTTTTCCATCTATTTTTCTAGTTCTTAGGTTGCTGGTACTATCTTTCTGGCCTTTGTTGTTGTTATTGTTCTATTGTTTCTTTTCATCTTCTTGAGCCGAGGTTCTATCTAAAATAGCCTCTCTACCCCTAGGGTAGGTGTAAGGTCTGCGTACACACTACCCTCCCCAAACCCCCTTTTGTGGGATTACATTGGGTTGTTGTTCTTGTTGTTGTTGTGTTTCAAAGCTGAATCAGTTGTTTAAACTTAAATTGTTCCAACTGATTGTAAGTGCTAGTTTTTCTCTGAATAAGTTCAGATACAAGTTCATGCCACCCTTCTTTCCCTACGTGCTTGTCTTTTATCAGCTGCTCTGGACATTCATATTTTTTATCCAATATGCAGTCATAGTCTCTCAGTAGATCCTTTTTGGCTGGCCCTGAGCACTGTTGCTGAATCTCAATGCTACTAATGGTGCAGTTTTGGTTTATATTTAGCCTTAGTGAATTATCTTATCAATGACTCCACAAAGCTAAATACCTAGTGAAGTGCTTCTATTGACTAGAACAAAGGAGGTAAAGGATTTGAGAGGCTGCTGCTGTTTCGTTAAAAAGCTCCTCCAAATCCAAGGATGGATTCTTAAGAGTTAAATTAGGTAATCAGACCCTCCAGCAAGCTTCATCATCCATGAAACGAAGATACCTTTTACTCGGTTAAGTGTATCATCATCTGACCATTACTAATACACTTAGAGGATACTACCAACCCGATTAGGTAATCATGATGCTAGTTTCTTCAAATATGGTTTGAACATTTCTTCTTGAACTCTAGCATTTGTTGCCATCTTATAGTGGTTTGCCATTGCTCTTATGCTTTTTCAAGAGAAGGTTGCTATTGATAGGCACCTAATTTTGTTATGTGACTTACTGTTTTCCCGTGGCAGAACAATCTGGAGGATATTTACAGTCTTCTTAGATTTTTGAGGGTCGAACCATGGGGAAGCTGGGCATGGTAAGATATGGATTCCTTGCATTGAAATTTAACCTTCAAACTTATTTGTCGTCATGAAAACGTATCAGAAGCTGTGGTGCGGTGCTGGTAATATTGAATATGTTATTATGTTCTTTATAATGTTATGACTGGATGCTATTTGTGGAGGACATTTTTTTTTGTTGTAAGATTCTCTACCTTTATACACCTTGTATGCAAGGTTTCTCCATCACTCAATGAAATTTTAACCTAATAAAAAAATGTTATAGACGGGAGACTGTAGAGAGTGTAGCATATATCTTTTACTATGACTTTGCCCCAATTTTTCAAATGATCTACAACAGCTTGATTTTTTCATTTATATGGTCTTGTTATCCTATTAAGATTTGTAAATGACTATTAAATAACCCTGTTTTGAAGCAGCTATTCATTGATATGATCTTCCACTAAAATCTCACTAATCTTTCTGGCATCAGTCCAGATCCTTACCACTTAANAACTTGATTTATTCATTTATATGGTCTTGTTATCCTATTAAGATTTGTAAATGACTATTAAATAACCCTGTTTTGAAGCAGCTATTCATTGATATGATCTTCCACTAAAATCTCACTAATCTTTCTGGCATCAGTCCAGATCCTTACCATTTTAGTTTGAGGAGATTGATCCTTAACAGCACTTGCTGCTACAAGTGCTGTTCCTTTTTGTATCTGGTGAAATATGAAGCTAAGTTCTGTGTCAGAAATTTACTTGCTTAATTGATTGTGTTTTTTCATGTTACTGTGATGCCATTCTACATGTTGTCTGCTCGGTTATATTAAGGTGGAACAAGCTTGTTCAGAAACCTTTTGAGGAGGGAGATGAGAGGGGGCTAAAGTTGGTTCAACAAATTTTAAGATCGATCATGTTGAGAAGAACAAAGTCTAGTACAGATAGGGAAGGCAGGTGAGAATTCCACATAGGATTCAGTTATCTTATTTCTTTGGTGTCTTCTTTTGTTATGGTTACTTTTAGGTTTATTGAAATGTTATATTGCTTCTGGTGTTATTGGGTTGCAGACCAATTTTAGTTCTACCACCAGCAGATATTCAAGTGACATATTGTGAACTAACAGAAGTAGAGCGCGACTTCTATGATGCATTGTATAAAAGATCCAAGGTTTTACCATCATCACTCTGTCCATGAAATTATCGATAATTTTTTGCACCTTTATTTCCTTTACCATATTCCTATATCTCCAATATCAGGTGAAGTTTGATCAGTTTGTTGAGCAAGGGCGAGTTCTCCACAACTATGCTTCTATATTGGAGTTGCTTTTGCGACTTCGTCAATGTTGTGACCACCCGTTTCTTGTAATGAGGTGTGTACTTTTATCCATGCACCTATTTAACCTTTGAGTTTAATGTTGTGTGGTTTTTTCTTGTTTAAATGAACTTATATTCCAGAAACAATATGCGCGACTTTCCAACAGGTGCTTAGTTATTCCTTACATTGATGAGTTGGAGAGACTTTGGTTTGGTTTCTAATTTTATTTTGAATGTACGTGATTCTCATTACTCCCTCTGACCCAAATTGATATTCCTGTTTCTCATATTGTCAACTTGACCAATTACTGTAATTCACTTAGACTGATTAATTCAAATTATGAATACTACAGATAGATATGTAGCAGCTATGTATAATACTAGTACTAAATTGCATATCTTAGTCAAGGGACATTTCTAAGACTATGGGAGCGCGGGATAGGATATGGGAAAAAAAGAGTGTTTTTTTAAACAGATTTTTATTAACTTACAATCTGTGTACCAACTCTTGGATTAAATGGAAGCGCTTCTTTTTGCCTATTCATTGAAAGTAAAGCAAGGTGGATCTTTTGAAAACTTTGCAAATGTGGATCCAAGATTATTCTACGAAGTAAATACAGTGTCCAGAAAGCTTATTGACTCCAGTTTTTCTAGAAAGTGATCATTGTTTGTCTTATAAATGCTATCCAGATTGTCTATTCTTTCTTTCCAGTAGTCTGTTATCATCTGGCATCATACCTGACTTATACTATCAATAGTAGGTCTTATTGTTTTTGTAGTTGCTCTTTTGGACTGATTACCCACCTTGCTTCTGTGTCTGGACTCTGGAGTATCCAATAACTAATAGTTACTAAAAATAATCTTTTAAGTAATATTTGCTGATGGGGTTTATTCTTGGCCAGTCGAGGTGATACCCAAGAATTCTCTGATCTAAATAAGCTTGCTAAACGTTTCCTTAAGGGTGGTAAGGAGACTGCAGAAGGAAAAGATGTTCCTTCACGTGCTTATATTCAGGAGGTTGTGGAAGAGTTGCGGAAGGGAGAACAGGGAGAATGCCCTATTTGTCTTGAAGCTTTTGAAGATGCAGTCTTGACTCCATGTGCTCATAGGTTATGTCGAGAGTGTCTCTTGGCAAGCTGGCGAAGTTCTACTTCGGGCCTTTGTCCTGTTTGTAGGTACTTTTCTACAGGTGTTTATTGAAGAAAGTGACTCTATACAATGAGACCAACTGCATGTTTTTTATATAAATATTCCACTTTTGCAGAAACACTGTCAGTAAGCAGGAGCTTATAACAGCCCCGACAGATAGCCGCTTTCAGATTGATGTTGAGAAGAATTGGGTGGAGTCATCAAAAGTATCAGCCTTGTTGGGTGAACTAGAACATCTTCGTTCCGTTGGCTCCAAAAGCATAGTTTTTAGTCAGTGGACTGCCTTCTTAGATCTACTGCAGATTCCTCTTTCTCGGTACACCTTGTTTTTGTTCATGTTAGATTCTGAAGAACTTATAAGTTTTTGAGCACTCTATTCTGCAACTTCTTTGTCTTTTAAGGTAACTGTACACGAAGAAGCTCAATGAACATCGTGGTATTTCCATTTATGGCAAATTTACTTGTAGTAGTCTTGGCATGCATGCTCATAAGGATAAGGAAACTGAGAGTTTTCTGGTTTGTGCAAATGTTTTGACTCTTGTCTCTATCTGGACGATAATTCTTTTCCTCCCGTTAGTTGAGCCTGTTAAACATTTGAAGTTATCGATTTTGTCAATTGCCTTTTGCAATAGCCTTGTCCCTATTCTATGTACTTTATTTTTGAGTTAATATATTTATTGATGTCCATATTTATGCAGTAGTAATATTCCATTTGTTCGCCTTGATGGGACGTTGAACCAGCAACAACGTGAGAAAGTAATAAAGAAGTTCTCAGAAGAGGATGGCATATTGGTTTGTTGTGGCAGCTGCCTCTTTCTCTTATACATTTATTTTTAAATTAATTATGTTTCCTTAATCAAATTGAATATTATACAGGTGTTGCTAATGTCATTGAAGGCTGGTGGTGTTGGGATAAACCTGACGGCTGCATCTAATGCTTTTGTCATGGTACTTGTCTGCCTTTCGAAAAATTTTAGATGATCACAGACTATTGAACTCTCTGAATTTAATGGTTTGTGTTGTCAAAAGCGGGTTTGTTCTTAGAAGAAAACACTATTTTCTTTTTGATTACACTCGTTTGCATTAATAATTTGATCTAAGTGTTGCATAGAGCGAGAGAAATGTTTATATACTTATATGTAATATTGAAGTATTTCATTTGACCTTCTTCCTTTTCTTTCTTTCTTTTTTTGGTTCTTTCTTCCTCTCCTCAATATGCATTAATCTGGTAGAAGTTAAAAACCTAATTTGATGGAAGCGTTCTGGGAGGTAAAATTTCCCAACAATTGTTGCAGATGGTCTGCAAGACGCTTCTTGTGATAAGTATGGTCTGCAAGATGTGTGTTATGAGATGTGTTAGTGTTATGATGATAGTTGTGGTCATTTCTTTTCTATATTGTAGTCTTTGATAAAGCTTACCTACTTAAGCTAAGGCCTTTCGAAAAATTATCCTTTTCTTCCACTTTGTTTCAGTGATAACAGAATCTATCTTGACGGGAATATCTTAAATTTATTTGCTCATAAGTAGCAGTGGTGTACATGGTCGTAACTTGGCTTCAAGTTCTTTTTTATAGGCTCATGGTGACTTATCTAATGCAAATTTTGATTTATTCCCTGCATGTTGTAAGTTGTCACTTTTTTAACTAGTTAAGCTTGTGATCTTGGTGATGAGATTTTTGTGGTTCAATGATGAGTCGGTTCACATATTTGCTCTTCTGGTGACTTTGACTTGGTGATGTCTTTTTTTTCTTGGGGAACACTTTGATCGCCCTAAGTTATGTACTATTTGATTTGACATGTACTTTTCTGTGACTCTATTGTCGTCAAAAATACACAATGTTCATCTTTGCCTGCTTATCTCTAGGATCCGTGGTGGAATCCAGCTGTTGAGGAACAAGCAGTCATGCGTGTTCATCGTATTGGACAAACTCAGCAAGTAATGATCAAACGATTCATTGTGAAGGTATGCTCAATTCTTTTCTCCTTGTTATGGCTTGTTAATCAGTTTCCACATAACAATATCGCCCTCTCTGAGAAGTACTGGTGCTTGTTCCTTGACGCTTACCTGAACATCTATCTGCTTTATCGCACCTTGAGTGCACATCATGTTAAAAAATTCATTGGACCCTTGCATGCATATTTTTCTGATAGCAGGGTTCAGTTGAGGAAAGGATGGAGGCAGTGCAAGCTAGGAAGCAACGGATGATTTCTGGTGCTTTAACGGACCAAGAAGTTCGGACCGCAAGAATTGAGGAACTTAAGATGCTGTTTGCATAGACAATACAGAACAACTAAATCAGGCCAATGAGTTGGGGCCTCTGGCTCCTCAGATTGTAGATTCACGATCACCATATTAGATGGTATACGTGTCTGGAAAAGAGCTGAAATTTTCTCTTCATTCTGGCCGGTGGTCTTCATGTCTCTTGCTGCAGGCACACCGGATTATTTTGTCGGCCTCAACAATCTCAAGCGTTGAAAAGTGATCATTCAATCTCAAGTGTTGAAAAGTGATCATTCCATTGGTTACAGCTGATTCAATTTTGGAGGAAGCTTCATTTTTCTTGGTATTCTAGGTTTTCGTTGAAGCAGTTTCCAGAAGCGTGAATGTAACTAGCATCTGGGGATGTGCATTTGTACTTCACTGTTGTAAAACTAAATCCTGGCATCACGAGTATTATCAAGATTTGAGATCGGACTTCTAAAACAGTTCTGGTAGAGTAAACAAATTTGTGAATAATATATTTCGTCAATGTAGCTTGCAAGCTGCAGAGAGTAGAGTCATATGTCACTTTACAACTTTTGTTTCAGTTAACAAACCTTGTAAATTTTGACCATATTGAAGTTCTCCTTTCAGTTAACAAACCTTGTACTTTATATGAGTACTAAAGTTAGTTCTCCCCCCATTATTGCCTTACGGACCAATGACTTAAAATAGATAGTCAACTTGACAAAGTTTCTTTTATTTGTTATGATGATAATATGAGTTGAACTTAAAGAAAGAAACGAGGATTCATATATGCGACTTCTTGTTTGAGACTCAGGTGTAATTATGATTTGTTGTGTTTTGGTAACTTTAGTCCATTCCGGGTGCCAAATAGTGAAAATATTTCAAACTTGGAATAATCAGTTATGAAATGTATTCTATATTTCAAATTTAGAATAATGAGATATCAATAGTAATATACATTCATTCACTAGATATGCTGAGTAGGTCTTTATCTGGATAGCTATATTTGATATTTTGATATTTATTAAGTAATCTGATAAGATTTGTATTTCTCAAGGTTGTTAATGAAGATTTCATTTTAATTTATATGCTTAATAGGACATGATACAAATTTGGTAGTATCTCCATTTAGAATCTCACAATTAAATCATCAAAATTAATTATATTTTCTATTATTTGTTCAATTTTTTTATGTTTTTATTTTAAACTAGATAACAATATGTATAAGTAGTCAAACATTCCTCCATTTCTTTTCTTTATTTTTCTTAATTGCCCTTTCAATTTTAAAAATATGAGCAATAAGGGGAAAAAGTTAGAAAAACCATAAAAGTGTAATATGGAAATAAATGAATAATAATCCTATATAATTGTGCTTAAAGAAAGCTTTTCCCCTCTTTACCACCAGGTTTTGACGTTCATAAAACTTTGAAAGGTTTGCCTTTTCATCTTTTTCCACAGTTAAATTTTTCATTCCTCATTGCTATAAGTGTGTTGGTTTTGATGTGTGAGTATTTGTGTTTTTTGTGATCACATGTACTTTGTTGGTAAATCTAAGATTTAAAGTTAGTGGATTCTGCTCTATATACGTGTGTTTCAATTTATATTTTGTAGACACGCATACATGTAAAGTTTGAGCTAGACAAAATGAATTTTGTCAAATTTACTGTGTCTTAGTCAAGATTACCATGGTAAGCACTCGAGATACTTTCTGTTGTATATGTATTATTCATAAACACCAAATTTCTTTTCCACATTCATATACGTAAAGTTTGAGCTAGACATGAATGAGATTCTGTCAAATTTATTGTGTCTAGTCAAGATTATCATGGTGCACTCGAGATACTTTCTTTTGTATATGTACTATTCATAAACACCAATTTTTTTTTTACGTACGAATACATACGTAAAGTTTGAGCTAGACAGGAATGAGATTCTGTCAAATTTATTGTGTCTAGTCAAGATTACCATAGTAAGCACTCGAGATACTTTCTTTTGTATATGTATTATTTATAAACACCAATTTTTTTCCACATACGAATACATACGTAAAGTTTGAGGTAGGCAAGAATAAGATTCTGTTAAATTTATTGTGTCTAGTCAAGATTACCATAGTAAGCACTCGAGATACTTTCTTTTGTATATGTACTATTCATAAACCCCTATTTTCCACATTCGAATACATACGTAAAACTCGAGTTAGACAGGAATGAGATTATGTCAAATTTATTGTGTCTAATATAATCTAGATTCCCACTCGAGATAATTCTTTTGTATATGTATCATTCATAATAACAATTTTTTCTCTCACACACGTACATTTAAAGCTCGAGCTAGATAAGATGGATTTTGTCAAATTCATTGTGTCTTGTGTCTAGTCTAGATTACCACAGTACGCATACCCGAGATACTTCTTTTGTATATGTATTATTCATAAACAATAACTTTTTGCTCTCACACACATACATTTAAAGTTCAATCTATATAAGATGGATTCTGTCAAATTTATTGTGTCTAGCCTAGATTATCACAATAAGCATACCCGAGATACTTTCTTTTGTATATGTATTATTCGTAACAATTTGTTTCCACATGTGCATACAATAAAGTTCGAGCTGGGAAATGATAGATTCTATCAAATTCACTTTGTCTAGTCTAGACTTCCATAATAATTAAGCACTCGAGATACGTATTATTTATAAACAACAATTTCTTTTCACATATGCATACATGTAAAGTTCGAGCTAGATAAGATGGATTCTGTCAAATTCTTTGTATATCATCTAGATTCCCACTTTAAGCACTCGAGATATATACATTTTCTTTTTATATGTATATATTATTCATAAACAACAAAAAAAATTTCTTGCTTTTGTATTTCACAGGTCTAAAAGTACTCTACAATTATTAATGGAGGACATGAAGTGCAATGGTTTTTCTGCTCAGTCAAATGAAGTGAAGCCCTTGACAAAAATACCAATGGAAGAATCTGTAATTGAAGACGGATTAATAAGCAATGATAATAATAATAATGAAAAGGGAAAGAAGTCAGAGGAAAATCCTGAACCAGTGAATGATCACAAAAAGAGAGGTAGAGGAAGGCCTTTGGGTAGTGGTAATAAAATTAATCTACTACACATTTTAGCTTCTCAAGGTGAATTTTCTCTCTTTAAAACTTCTAGTATCTTGTGATAATTTTTTTTAATCCTGTCCGATATAGGTTATGGGTTCGAGTCATGAAAATATAGCAACTAATGTCTGCATTAGAGTTGGTTGTTTATATTGCACTCCTTGAGGTGCGGCCCTTCCCCGGACCCTACGTGAATTTTGTTAAATATCAAAGATTATGGTGCGATGGATATGATCTCTCCATACTTAATTAGAGTCTCGGGTTTGAGCCATGAGAACACACATAATCCTGATAGGGGAGCACATCGAGCTCGGGAATAAGAAAATTCCACTTCCTCCTTTAAAACCCATACGCGTGAATAATGTTTAGTTGAAGGGTTATTGAATACCGGGTGAGAGATCAAAAATAAGATTTTTATTACTAGGAAAGAAGTAATTTTAGAGAATTTTGGTTACTTTGCGTTAGTATTTGAGGATGAATTTTAAACAAATCTTTTTGTTAAAAGATGAGTATTTTATTAGTACATAATTTCAAAATCATAAGGAAATCACCGAAGTTGATAGGTATAAGCTATAAGGAGGTGTATGTCTGATTATTTCAATTTCTTTTTATTTTTTTGGTCTGACTATGTTTCAACAAATTAAATTTGGTACAACGTAAACAAATTATTTTACTAAATATTCTCCCAGAATAATCGACAGGACCTATAAAAAAAATGTTTGATCGTTCACCTTTTTTTATTTTTTATTTTTTGAAAAGTAATCATTCAATTGATTGTTAAATATATATGTGATTATATGTTCAGTGGTTATAAGAATAATAATATTGTTTTATTTTGCTTTTTTTTTTTTCCGGGTGAAGGTGGAATAGCAACACTAACAATGGGGAGTGAGTTCACTCCTGCTGTTGTTGTAGTGGAGCCTGGAGAAGTAAGATATATTTGATGGTCAATACAATAATTTTTTAATGTTTTGATTCCTTAGAACAATAATAACCGAATTAATTAATTATTATTTTTTGCAGGATCTTGTTGAAAAAGTTTGGTCATTGAGTAAAATAAATGGTGAATCTGTGTGTATTTTTTCAGCCGCTGGGACCATTTCAAAGGTTCATCTTGGTCATTCAATCGGTGGAATCCTCAAATGTGAGGCAAGTAACCAGTTGTTAGTAATTTTTTTCTTATTATTATTATTATTATTATTATTTTTTTTTTTTTGGTTTCCCATTCCCGCAAATTTCTCCTTTTTCGTGTGTGGTTTGCCATCGTGGTACCCGTTTCGGGCTCCCAACTAAGAGGGTGTTTGGCTAAGCTTATAAGTTGGTCCAACTAGCTTATAACACTTTTCGGCTTATCTACGCATTTGGTAAAGTTAAAAGTGCTTATAAGCCAAGTGCTTATAAGTCAAAAATAAGTCAAAAGCCATAAGCTAGTCACTCCCAACTTATGAATTTTTAGCTTATAAGCACTTTAAGTTTGACCAACATTTTTACTAATTCGGATCTGCTCTGCATAAGACCTATTAAAAGAGGAAACGCTCCCTATAATGATTTTTTCCCGAATCGGAGACCTTTGTTAGGGGTAAAGGAATCATATCTATACCATCACAACCTTGATGGTCGCACCTCCACTGTTTTGTTTAGGTGCGTATCTATATGGAGGAGCATGGTGCACGTGAACCTATGCTCCTTTACTATGTATAACAATGTTATACTTCTTTAAAATTACTTAAATATACATGTGCGCACCCAAGCTCAAAGAGTCATATGATGCAATAATTATTCGGTGCACCTTTACGATTGAAGTTAGGAGTTCAAATCTCATGGTTGTAGGCAGGTCTAGTATCACGACTTGTATTTTAATTAAGTGTTTTTCATTTTTTTTTTGGGTCAAAATAAAATTTTTATTTCACCAAGTAAGAAATTTACATACAACTAACTATTTGGACTCATGAGTTAGACTCTCAAAATATTCAAACATTGCTATAGCTCCCTAGACTGGATACCAATTTAACCTATCTAGTATACTCTTCCATTTACAATTGTTTTGTCCTCTAATATGTAACTGCATAACTATTTCCTTTGTTCTCTGCATGGCTTCTTGCTTCTTCTGCTGAAATCTTGTAGCATTCCTTTCTGCCCATATGTGGTATACTGTTTCTGCAAAGAGGAAGCCTAAGATGTGTGTCCATGATCGATTAGTGATTCTGCTTGCCACCCAGTGCATTTCTTCCTGCCAGTTACCTATATTTCTCCGTATGCCCAGCCAGCCCAATATAGAACTCTACATCTGATGTGAATAAGAGCATTCAAACAGCATATGCTCCAATGTTTCATCTCTATCAGTTGCACACAACACACATACTTTGTCAACCTGAATTCCCCATCTCTCTAGTCTATCAACAGTAAATAGTCTGTACTGTACTGCTAACCAGAGAATAAACTGATACCTGGGAATAACATTTTGAACCAACACTGCTTGCTTCCACTCCACTTTCTGAAACTGTGGTGTAAAGAACTTGTATGCTTTTTTAATGTTGAACTTTCCTTGTAATTCAAAGCTTCTTAATAGTGTTACAGGATCCCCATAATTCTCTAACCAACTTCTTGCCTATAATATTTTCCTAACTAGCCAGTAGGTTTGCTTAGGAATAGGATAGTCTAATATATTACTCTGCTTTATGTAAAAGCAGTGAATCCATTTCACCCATAGGCTATCTTTTTGCTGATTGATAGCCCACAAGATCTTACAAATAGCTGATTTATTCCATCTGTAGAAGTCTAGAATATTCAAACCTCCAGCTGCTCTAGGAATGTACAGTTTCTCCCAAGCAACTAGAGCTTTCCTAGATACTTGTCCATAGGAATGTTCTGCATATATTAGTTACCATATGTATAATCTTCTTTGGCAGCAGGAAAATTAGGGCCCAATATGTCTGCATCTCGAATAGGACACATTTGATCAGTTGAAGCCTTCAGCTGTATGATAACAATTTGGTTGACCAGCATCTAATTCTTACAATCATTTTTTTTTACTAGAGACTGATGAATTGTAAGTTTCCTTGAAGATAAAGGGACACCTAGGTATTTTTTCTACTAGAGGCAAGCACTGATGAGGTAAGTTTCCTTGAAGATAAAGGGACCCATGCTCCATAGAGTGAACTTTTCTCCATATTGGCTTTAAGTCCAAATACTTCAGAAAAATGGTTGAATGCCTGGATCATCAACTGGATTGATATTATGTCTGCCCTGCAATACAACAATAAGTCATCTGCAAAACATATGTGAACTAGATCCAATTTAGAACATCTGGGGTGATAGTTAAAGTCAAGATTAACTTTCAAGTTCTTCAAGGATCTATTCAAATACTTCATTTCCAATACAAACAGATAGGGTGACATTGGGTCCCCCTGCCTTAGCCCTTTTTTTGCTTGAAATCTTGTGGTCAGTCCCCCATTAATCAATAGTGCATAACTGACAGTTGAAACACAAGTCATTATCCAGTTGACCATCTTCATAGGAAATCCAAATTCAAACAGCACCATCTGTAGGAAACTCTACTCCATTGAATCATAGACTTTCCTTATGTCAATTTTGACCAGTTTTTCTCTTTCTTTCTTTGTTTATTTGATTTATTCATTCAGATTCCCCAAATCTAACACATTAAAATTCTTGTTCTCCTTTTATCATCGCAAAATTTTATATTATTAAACTAGATGTCCATATTTAAGCTAATAGTAGTGGAGGATGTAGCATATATTCAAAGAGGTTCAATGATCCCAACATTTTTTTTATATAGAGATAGGTATATATATTCAAAATGATTAAAATTGCAAGAACCTATAGTTTCTAAATGGTAATGAATTCATAGTAAGAACATATAGGTTGAACCAACAAAATATAAATTCTGGATTCTTTACTTTGTAATAATGCACCCATCTCTTTTTGAAATTTTGGATCCTTCTCTGTTTTGTTATTGGATAATACAACAATGTCATTTGCTTCTTAAGTGCTAGAAAATGTAGGGAAAAACTTAATCGCAGTCGAAATTTAAATTTTGACCTTTATACCAAATATTACTTNGGGTGAAGGTGGAATATCAGCGCTAACAATGGGGAGTGAGTTCACTCCTGTTGTTGTTGTAGTGGAGCTTGGAGAAGTAAGATATATTTGATGGTCAATACAATAATTTTGTAATGTTTTTATTCGTTAGAACAATAATCACTGAATTAATTAATTATTATTTTTTGCAGGATCTTGTTGAAAAAGTTTGGTCACTGAGTAAGATAAACGGTGAATTTGTGTGTATTTTTTCAGCCACTAGGACCATTTCAAAGGTTCATCTTGGTCATTCAATCGGAGGCAAGTAACTAGTTGTTAGTATTTTTTTCTCAACAATTTCCTCCTCTTGTTTTTTTTTGGGTTTCCTACTTCCGGAAATTTCTCCTCCGTTTTTTTTTTGGTGTGGTTTTCCATCGTGGTACTCATTTTGGGCCCCCAACTAATTCGGATATGCTCTGCGTAAGACCCATTAAAAGAGGAAGCGCTTCCTATTAGGTTTTTATACCAAATCAAAGACCTTTGTTAGGGGTAAAGGAATCATAGCTATCCCATCACTAACGCTGTTTTGTTTAGGTGCGCATCTATAAGGAGGAGCATGGTGCGCGTGAACCTATACCCCTTTTCCTTTAGTATGTATAACAATGTGTTACACTTCTTTAAAGTTACTTAAATATACATGTGTGCACCCAAGCTCAAAGAGTCATATGATGCAATGACTATTCGGTGCACCTTTACAGTTGAAGTTAGGAGTTTAAATCTCATGGTTGTAGGCATGTCTAGTATCACCACTATTATTTTAATTAAGTGTTTTTCGTTTTCTTTTTTGGTTTATTTGATTTATTCATTCAGATTCTCCAAATCTAACACATTAAAATTATTTTTCTCCATTAATAATCGCAAAATTTTATATAATTAAACCAAATGTCCATATTTAAGCTAATACTAGTGGAGGATGTAGCATATATTCAACGAGGTTCAATGACCCCAACATTTTTTATATAGAGATAGGTATATATATTCAAAATGATTAAAATTGCAAGAACCGATAGTTTCTAAATGGTAATGGATTCACGGTAAGAACCAATAGGTTGAACCGACAAATATAAATTCTGGATTCATCTCTTTGTAACAATGCACCCATCTCTTTTTGAAATTTTAGATTCGTCTCTTATTTTGGTATTGCATAATATAACAATGTCATTTACTTCCTAAGTGCAAGAAAATGTAGGGAAAAAACTTACTCGCAACCGAAATTTAAACTTTGACCTTTATACCAAATATTATTACTTTTGCAGCATATGACAATAATATTTGGTCCATCCATATATTTGCAGGGGCCTATGAAATTTTGTATGTGAAAGGTTCACATATAACTGTTGAAACATTGGGTGTTTGTCGCGAAGTTGCTCAGCTTAAAATGTCTATTGCAAATGCTGAAGGAATTGTCTATGGTGTTGTTGTTTGTGGTTCAGTAATTGCTGCTGGAAAAGTTCAAGTAAGTAGCTCTAATTTTTTTGGTCAAAAGGATACTATATTTAAAATACTAAGTTAAGATTGTTCTTACATTGAGATGTTGATGAGTTAAGCCCATCATACCAAACAATGAGTCTTCCAAAGCTACATTTACAATATTACAACTTATAACGTTTCTTTTAAAAATAGTTCCTTAAGTGTCTGCCCATAGTACTCATAGACAAACACTGGAGGAACTACTAAAAAGTTGATTCTTGCCCCCAACTGCTTCCCTGCCTTTGTTGCCAACTTGTCCTCCACCCTATTTGCCTCTCTGAATGTATGATTTACTGGTGGATGGCCAAGCGCTGCTAGGAGAGACCTACATTCATAGACTAGGGGGTCATATATCAGATGACCATTGTTTATGCATTATATTATTTCTATCGAGTCCACATTGGACTCTAAGGGCACTAGAGTGTTTGATTTTGCCATTTTAGGCCCTGCAAGAAAGCCATTAGCTCATTATGGAGGGTATTTGTGCGCTTGATCTTCCCTATGTATCCTGTTACCCAATCCCCATTGTTATTTCTAATTGCCCCTCTTATTCCTCCTTGTGTTATCTTTTTTATGGTAAGCACCATCAGAGTTTAGCTTGTAACAACCCTTCTCAGGGGGTTTCCATTTAATATAGATAACAGTACTGTTTTTGGGCTCTTTTCCTCCTATTTCCATACGCATGACTTCTACAGCTTTGTTAATGGCCACTCTAAAGGAGACAAAATTCTTCCTATGGTTGAAACTTTTGATGTTCCTGGCTATCCATATTTTCCAAAGGCAGAAAGGGATTAAGCTTCTCCATTTGAGTATGTCATTGAAGGGTCGGTGCTTTACCTCATTAAAAGTATGCACCTAATTTTTTTGGCTAATTACAATCTTTGGGGTGCTGATAATGGAATGGCTTTGCTTAGCTAACTTCTGCCATCATGGTTAGCATCATCACATCTGAAGAACAGGTGTTCAATGATTTCTTCCTCTTTGTTACAGAAAAAGCACATAGGGTAAAGATTCATACCCCTTGAGTGGAGGTATTGAGTTGTGGGGAGCCTAGCATGGGTTACTAACCAAAAAAAGTATTTTATCTTGTTTGGCAGTTTTTCGCCCCAAACCCAGTTGAAGTTTTTCCCAGAGTTGTGATCCTGGTGATGGTTCAGACTTCTTATGAGGGTATATGCATCTTTTGGTTGAGAAGAGGCCACTACCAGTTAAGTTCCAAACCATCATATCCAGATTCCTAGAATTAAGATTAACAAAGATAGAGTTAATATTAGTAACTAGCTCCTCATGGAGGTCAAAGGCGATATTACCAATGTCCCAGTGACCTTACTTGTAACATGAGCCTACATTCAAACTCTGCCCCTGTTGAGTGGACCACTGATAATGCTCCTAAGGGTCTCCATACCAGGGATCCATCTGCCACCATAAAGGTTAATTCTATCCCTTTTATGTACTTGTAACATGTGCCTAGAAGGGTTCCTACTAGTACAATGCTTGTGGAAAGAAACCCTGGCCCACAGGGCATTGGTATTGTTGTACATCCTCTGGTCCAGGCCAGTGTGGGTGGAAATGTTTCTGTTTCCAGCTGTCTGCACTCCCAAGCCACCATCCTCCTTAGGCTTTGTCACAGTTTTCCACCCAACTAGGTGCATTTTTCTTTTAGCTACAGTGGTACCCTAGATAAAATTTCTCTGAATTCTGTCAATTTGGTTGCACATCTGAGCTGGGATCTTAATGTATTGTATGACATGGCCATGGATGCACACAAGAGAGGATTTATCTAATGTAGTTCTCTCAGTCATATTCATAAAATAGGTTTTCCAGCTTGCAAAAATAGTCTGCATACTATCAGTGATAAACTGATAGTCTCTATTGGTGAGTTTTTGTGAAATATGAGAAAGCCCAGGTACTTACCAAAAGAGAGACTTGGTTTAATGGTCAATATCATGAAGACCACAAGAGAGAATGGTGGAAATACAGGACATAATCAGCTTGGTGGTGCTGGCTAGGGAAACCAAAGGAAAGCAGCATGTCTCCATTGAAGGACCATTCTAACATATCAAAGTCCTTCTCCAGATCAATATTTAGGATCATGTTGGCATTTATACCTTTTATTTTCTTAAAGTGACTAATATATTCTTGCACAATAATGGAATTATCACATGCCCTCTTGTTAGACAAGAAGATGGCTTGTCTAGGGCCTATGATAGAGGGCAGTATAGGCTTTATTATGTTAATAATGATTCTAGTGATTAATTTGTATATTGTATTGCATAGGCTAATAAGTTTGAAGTTCTTCAACACAGTTGCATTTTCACATTTAGGGATTAGGATCAGATGGGTAACGTTAACCTTAGGGTTCATTTCAAAGGTATGGAAAACCTTCTTACAAAAGCTGGTTACCTTACCCTCAAGGACATTCTAGTACTTTTGGTAAAACATTGGGTGTAGGCCATCAGACCCAAGGGATTTGAAAGGTTTGAATGAGAATAAATCAATCTTTATCTCACTATTCCTCAAGGAAGCACTAGGAATGTTCTGATCCGTATGTGAAAAAGATGTGAGAGTCGTAAGTGGTGGTATCTCTACCCTTGGTAGAAGATTGATGGACAGTGGTGAATAGGAATGAGTAGAACTGGAATATGTAATCTTCAATTCCTTTATGGTCATCTATCCAATTCCCTACCTCATTTTGAAGGGCCAGAATCCTATTCCTTCTTCTCCTGTTGAGAGTGGAGGTGTGGAAGAACTTTATGTTAGCATCTCCCTCCATCAGCCAGTTTATCCTAGATTTAGTTTTCCAGAATTCCTCTTCACTTCTTAGAATTACTGAATAGTCTTCTAAGAGTTGAAACTCTAGATGTTGAAGGTAATGGCTGAAGGGATATGCATTGGATTTCTGGATACATCCTAGCCTAGATAGAAGATGTTTCTTCTTATAGAAGATGTTATCAAAAACTATCTTGTTCCAAGTTGTAACTTGGTCTTGGAATTTGGTAGTTTTCTCAAGTAGGTTACAGTTACCCTCATAGGCCTTCTGCACCACATTGGTGAGGGAGGGGTGGCTGGACCACATGAGCTCAATTCTAAATGGTTTAGAGAGACCGATGGGCCTGAACCAAAGATTGATCAGCATAGGGTAGTGATCAGAGTGAGTTCTAGAAAGGTGGATATTTGTACAAGAAGGGAATTCTTGGATCCAATCCTCATTAGCAAGACACATGTCTAGTCTTTCCAGGATTAACTGACTTTTATACCTATATCTTATGTTAGTCCGGGTAAATTTTCTACCTTTGAAATCAAGGACAATCTGCTTACATTGATTTATGCATTGCTAGAAGATATTAGCCCTAGGAGCAGAGATTCAATTCACCCTATACTTGTCTCTAGCTCTCAGGACTTCATTAAAGTCCCCCTACTATCCAGCTTCCCTGATAGGTATCAGGAATAGCTCTGAGTTATTGCCAGAGGTTTGTCCTAAGTGCATAAATGTTGCTAGCATAAACAATAGCGAAAAATGAAGAGTTGGAAGAAGGGATTATTACCTTGACCATGACATTAATTCCTTAGGATGTGGTGAAGACTTTATCAATTTTGAGTAAATCATCCTTCCACATGATGACTATGCCCCTAGATAGGCCAATAGCCGGGCTTTGGATTTTCCTAAAGAATCCCAGTTCATGAATTAGGTGTCTATGCTCCCATCCTAGTTTTCGGGAAGACTAGCATAGCAGGCTTGTGCAATTTGACCATCTCAGCAAAGTGCCTCCTAAACTCACTACTGTTGGAACCCCTAACATTCCAAATGATGAAATTCATTAAAAACTTGTTGTGTGGTGAGGACTTCCTTTTCAGGCATTTAGCCTTCCCTTTCACAGGATTGGCCTTCAAGTTCACTTGTACATAGCTGACATGTTTGTCTTCCTGTATCAAAACTGGGCTTAGTCTTACAGCTGTGTCTCCTGAGTTTGTATTTAAGGCTAACCTTAGGCTTACCCACTCAATTTCATTCTCCTTAGGCAAAGTGCAATAAGCATTTCTCCCCCGGGTCCTCTGAACTCTATTAACTCCTCTTGTTGTAGGAGCATTGCCTTTGTTTTGGTACTCTCAACTTTGCAATCAGGGCCTCCAGCTCTGTGTTGGATGCTTGCAGGTGCTCTTGGACCTTTTCTAATCTTGCCATCTGGGTTTCCCTTGATGGCGGAGTCGTGGTCCATGTTGGTGACCATTAGGAGAATGCGAGGCTTACAATCTCCACCCCTGGTGTTACTAGGGGGAGAAGGGAATGAAGTGGCTGATCTGATCCATCAGGGCGCTCAGCTGGTTTGGTGTCATTGTTTGTTGGCTGAGTGCTACCTGGGCTTGTACCAAGGTTGCTAACCACAGTTGGTGCCCATAGTTCTACATTGCACGATTGAGGCATGCAATGACTATCTTGGCTAAGTAATGAGGGTTCTGGATTACCACAGTGATTGACAAGGACCCTATTGAGAGGGTCAGCAGAAAGGCTACTCACGACAATTCCATTTCCATTCAAGAATTGGGAAGGTGGCCTGATGGTAGTGGGGCTATTATCACCATTAGAGGCAATGGTTCCCCTTATAGGTTCTGGGTCTGGGGACGGGGGAGGAATTTTCATGTTGTTCTGATTGTTTACCATCAAAGTAAAAGGGAGTAAAAGAGTGTTGGATTGTAGAAGGCATCCCTTTAGTAGTTTTTAAGGCTTCATTTGTCTTAGTTGGAGTTTGTGCACAAAGTTTTCCCATCATTAAAAATCTTTCGGAGGTGATGGGTACTGTCAATTCATTTGAATGATCAATGTGGTGGGAGGGGTGAGGAGAAGTAGAGCTCTGAGTGGGTAGTTCTCTTAGAGAGATAAGCCGTCTTTCTCATTCAGCAAATTTAAGGCTATCATATGTGGATTTGACCCTAGTCGTGGACCCCATGATATGACCCTTAAAGAAGGTGGATGGTATCATATTTGGGTTAGAGGCGGGTATATTAAACTTACCTCTATTAGCAATTTCCACTTCCCTTCGAACAAGTGCTCTTTTAGAGATGAGCGTGTTTGGTTTTGGCATGTGAGCTTTATGTGGCCATTCTTAGTGTTTTGGGCACGTGCCCAAGTTGTGGGCTAAATGCCTTAATCTCAAATGGTTTTAAAACTTGGTCAAGGTTTGTTTGACCATCCCATTCCCGAACAAAGTCTTTTGGCCCATCTAGGCTTAAAGTCTTGGCCCCATTGTCTTTTCATTGGGCTTGCGCTCTGATGCGAGACTAAATTGCATAGTTTAACATGTGATATACCTTACATTTGATGCGCATTAATGATAAAAATACACTTGTTATGTGCTTAATGGAGTTTATTTCATGTGTAGGTGAAGTGGAGATGGAAACGGAGCTAAAAGGATGCAAATACGTCGAAAAATACGCGAAAGGAGACACCCGGGCGATAGCCGAGCGACAGAGCCAAACAGCCAGCCCTACCTGGCGTTAGCCAGGCGTTAGGGCTGAAACGCCAGCTCTACCCTGGCGTTAGCCAGGCGTTAGGGCTGAAACGCCAGCCCTTACCTGACG
>ML405664.1:0-15546 GCA_005239525.1 Nicotiana knightiana | reverse complement strand
ATCACACATGCTCTGAGCATGTCCTCCAATATCTGAACTGTACGCTCCGACTGACCATCAGTCCGATGGTGGAATGATGTGCTGAGATCTATCTGGGTACCCATCTCACTATGCAACGCTCTCTAGAAGTGTGAGGTGAACTGAGGACCTAGATCTGATATAATGGAAACCGGTACACCGTGCAGCTAGACTATCTACCGAATGTAGATCTGGGCCAACCTCTCAGAAGTATAAGTAGTAGCCACTGGAATGAAATGCGCCGATTTGGTCAATCTATCCACAATGACCCAAACCGTATCAACCTTCCGCTCCCACTTCCTCAGGACATCAACATTAGGAACACATAAGCAGACATGAAGTCTCAGAACACTATCCTCGCCAATAACAACCTCTTTGGCCCTACCTTGAACCACCGTCTCCCGAAGCTCTGCTAAGCACGGATCATAGAACTGTCGGGCCTTAATCTCTCCCAATAATGAAGACTGAGCAACCACATGTGCAAAAAATCGACGAGGCTCTGAACGATCCAATCTTACCAGGCGATTGACCAAGGACTTAATGTCCAAGGCTAGAGGTCTCTCCTCCGCTGCAATATAAGCCAAGCTACCCATACTCTCAGCCTTCCTGCTCAAAGCATCTGCCACCACATTAGCCTTGCTCGGGTGATAAATAATGGTAATATCATAATCCTTCAACAACTCAAGCCATCTGCGCTGCCTCAAATTAAGATCCTTCTATTTGAACAAGTGCTCCAAACTACGGTGGTCCGTATAAACCTCACAGGACACTCCATACAAATAGTGCCTCCAAATCTTAAGAGCATGAACAATCTCCACCAACTCCAAATCGTGCACAGGGTAATTCTTCTCATGAACCTTCAGCTGGCGTGAAGCATAAGAAATAACTCTCCCCTCCTGCATCAATACACACCCCAAGCCAACGTGTGAAGCGTCGCAATATACCTTGTACATCCCAGAACCGAAAGGCAATACTAGAACGGGCGCTGAGGTCAATGCTGTCTTGAGCTTCTGAAAGCTCGCCTCACACTCATCAGAACATCGAAACGGGGCATTCTTCTGAGTCAATCTAGTCAATGGAGCTGCAATAGAAGAGAAACCCTCCACAAATCGGCGATAATAACCTTCTAGCCCAAAAAGCTCCTAATCTCTGTAGCTGAAGTAGGACGCGACCAACTATGAACTACCTCGATCTTCTGAGGATCAACCCTAATACCCTCTCCGAATACCACATGCCCCAAGAATTCCACGGAATCCAACCAAAACTCACGGAGAAATTAGCATATAGCTTCTGTTCTCGCAAGGTTTGGAGCACAACTCTTAAGTGTTGCTCGTGCTCCCCCAGGCTACGGCACTAAATCAAAATGTCATCAATGAAGACAATGACGAAGGAATCAATATACAGCCTGAACACCCTATTCATCAAGTCCATGAACGCTGCTGGGGCATTAGTCAAGCCAAAAGACATCACCAGGAACTCATAATGGCCATATCTTGTACAAAAAGCAGTCTTCGGAACATCTGAAGCCCGAATCCTCAACTGATGATACCCCGATCTCAAATCAATCTTAGAAAACACACGAGCACCCTACAACTGGTCAAACAAATCATCGATGCGCGGCAAGGGATACTTGTTCTTAATGGTAACCTTGTTCAACTGGCGGTAATCAATACACATCCACATAGACCCATCCTTTTTCTTCACAAATAAAATTGGAGCACCCCACCGTGATACACTCGGTCTGATGAACCCCTTAGCTAACAACTCCTTCAATTCTTTCGGAGCCATACGATATGGAGGAATGGATATAGGCTGAGTATCTGGAGCTAAATCAATGCAGAAGTCAATATCACGGTCCGGAGGCATGCCCGAAAGATCTGAAGGAAATACATCAGCATACTCTCGAACAACTGGCAGGGAATCAATCATCGGAGACTCAGCGGTGGTGTCCCGCACATAAGCAAAATAGGCTAGACAACCTTTCTCGACCATATGTCGACCCTTTAGGAATGAAATAACCCGGCTGGTTGCGGTAACTGAAGAACCCCTCCACTCCAGCCTAGGTGACTCAGGCATGGCTAAAGTAATTGTCTTGGCATGGAAATCAAGCACGGCATGATAAGGAGATAGCCAATCCATGCCTAGAATAACCTCAAAATCAACCATGTCGAGCAATAAAAGGTCAGCTCTAGTCTCGAACCCACAGAAAGTGATCACACAAGACCGATACACCCGATCTACCACCACAGAGTCACCCACAGGAGTGGACACATATATAGGAGATCCCAAAGACTCTCGAGAGACATCCAGAAAAGGAGAAAATAGGGCTGAAACATATGAATAAGTGGATCCTGGATCAAACAATACTGAAGCCTCTCTACCACATACTGAGCTAATACCTGTGATCACGACGTTTGAGGCCACTGCATCTGATCTGGCCGGAATAGCATAAAACTTGGATGGAGCACCTGAAGACTGAGCCCTACCGGAGTGAACAGGAGCTGCCTGACCTCCCCCTGACTAGCCTCCACCTCTAGGACGACCCCTGCTGGCCTCCCCTCCACCTCTAGGTGGTCGGACTGCTGGTGCCGGACCCATCGACTGATAGCTCTGCTGCACATCCTTGCCCCGATATTGGGGACACTACCTCCTCATATGACATGGCTCTCCACACTCATAACAATGCCCAGGTGGCATAGTCTGCTGCCCCGAGGAAGATCCCTGAAGGGCCAAGAGGGCGATGAGAGCCCTCAGGCATAGCACTAAAATAAGGATCAGAGGATCTCTAATGACTGGAATAACCACTGTGTGAACTCTGAATGGCTGGAGGACGGTAGGAACGCTTTGGCATGGCGCTGAAATAAGGCCTCGCTGGAACACCTCGAGGAGGTAGTGGAGGTGTTGCATAAGAAGGCCTGATGGACTGACCGCCTCCAAACTGACCCCTGCCCCTAGCTGGAGCACCCCTGAAATCACCTGTAAATATGGCCCCCTTGTCCTGCTGACCCTGCTCCCAGCTCCTCAATCGGTATCCCTCAATCCGTCGAGCTATCCCGACCACAAGCTGGTACGGGGTACCCATCTCTACCTCTCTGGACATAGAGGTCCTAATACCTGGATGTAAGCCTGCCATGAACCGACGCACCCTCTCGGCATTAGTGGGAAATATCATAAGGGCATGGCGGGATAGCTCTAAAAATCTCGCCTCATAATCAGTCACGGACATCTTCCCCTGCTCCAACCGCTCAAACTGACCTCGAAGCTCCTCCCTCTCAGAAGGTGGAATGTATCTGTCCAGAAATAGCTGAGTAAACTAACTCCAGGTGATAGGAGGAGAATCTACTGGCCTGCTGAGAATGTATGACTGCCACCAGCGGCGAGCTCTGCCCTCTAGCTGAAATGTAGTGAAGTCTACCCATGCGACTCCAAGATCCTCATGTTGTGCAGTCTGTCCCTGCACCTGTCGATGAAATCCTGGGCATCCTCACCCCGCTCACCCCCGAAGACTAGAGGGCGAAGTCGGGTCCATCTATCTAGTATCTTCTGCTGGTCGCCCTCTATAACTGACTTGGGCTCTAGCGCTGCTACTACAGGCTGAACCACACCCACGGGCGGTGTACCCAGAGTGTGATGTGTTGTTGCTGCCTGTGGGGTCTGGGCTCCCCCTCCCGCTTGTGAAATGGCAGGATCTGCTGAAAATAAACCAACCTGGGACATGGTGTCCGTGAATCTCATCATACGACCCATGACTTCCTGGAAGCCTGGCGCCGTCATAAGGTCTACGGGTGCCGGATCTGCTGGAGGCACCTCGTCCTGCTCCTCTAATATAGCGTCCTCTGGTGGTGCGACTGGTATATCTCTGGGACGCCCTCGTCCCCTACCACGGGGAGGTACCTTACCCCTGCCCCTACCACGGCCTCGAGCGGCGGGGGTAGCACCTTCTCCCGGATCAGGAACATGAGATGCACGCGTCCTCACCATCTGTGAGAGAATAGAAGAATGAATTTAGTAAATCATCGACTGCACAATAGAATTAGAACAAATAGAGGTTTCCTAACACCCTGTAGCCTCCTGAAGATAAGCACAGACGTCTCTGTACTGATCCGCAAGACTCTACTGGGTTTAACCGTGACTCGTGAGACTTACGTGAACCTAGTGCTCTGATACCACGTTGTCACGACCCAAAATCCCACACGGGTCGTGATGGCGCCCAACACCGGGGTCAGGCAAGCCAACGGTTTCTTACTAGTGAAGTTTTTCTTATTATCATACCAACCCCACATGTTTCCCAAAGTTTTACACTTAACTTATTTAAAATAGAAGAGGAAGCATTTAAATTTTAAATACATACATCCAAAATGGTCGTGATCCAATACACATATATATATATATATATATATGTACAGTCCCAAAATACAATCTACTAAGTGTGTGCCAGGAGCTAGTGTCACAAGTCAATGGGCGACTAGTAGAATATACAAAAGAAGATACAAAACGTACTACTGTCTGAAAGGATATAGACAGGAATAAACAAAAGATAACTCCATAGCATAGCTAGGAATCGCCAAGGGAGGTAGCTCACTGTGGAGTCAGGTCCGGAATCTGTCAAGCTCCGATCGGATAACTAGAAACACCAGTCCCAGAACCTGTACAGTTAAGTACAGAAGTGCAACATGAGTACATAAATATATATATATATTTATATATATATATATATATATATATGTACCCAGTGAGTATCTCGCCTAACCTCGAAGAGGTAGTGACGAGAAGTCAACATGACACTCACTAAGGTCCAACAGTATAATTTAACAGAATGCAATTAAAAATAGTAGGCATGTAAGGTAGTGAAGCAACAAGTATATATGTAAGCTACTGAAATCCAGGAAGAACACTGAGGATGAATAAAACAATTTCTACTTCACTTTTTCCCACATATCTGTCAGATAAATTGAATGAAATTTAATAACAAATAAATCATACACATGCAGGGTAAGGACAACCAGTCGGAATCATAGGGTAGCCACGCTCGTTCACTGCCGAAGGATCGATCGGCCCATCCCACAAGTGAAAAATGACCCAATCCCGTATATAAATTAGTTGCCCAGCTTTTATCTTAACCGCGATCGTGACATGGGGCCCACGATCGTGAAGGCCAACTGGCCAGACCTCTACGAACGCGAAGGAGGTCCTGCAATCGCGAAGGGCAATTATGCCTGGCCCCGAGCTAACTCTATGCGAACGCGAGGAAGAGGCTGCGATCGCGAAGGCCAAGGACCCAACATTCCGTGATCGCGAAGAGTTATCTGCGATCGCGTAGAGCAATCAGCAGCCCAGCCTAAATTCCTTCTCCGCGATCGCGACCCTCCTTCCGCGATCGCGAAGAAGGAAACCAGACAGCAAAAATCTGGTTTTTCAAACTTAGCTCCCGAGGGTCCAAAACTCACCTGAGCCCCTCGAGACCCCATCCAAAAGCACCGGCAAGTCTGTATTCATGATACGGACTCGCTCAAACTTCCAGAATGCGAAAAACAACAACGAAACTCAGAATTCAACCCCAAAACCAAATTGAATCAAACTTAAGAACTTAAGATTCTAGAATTCACTTCAATGCACCGAACAGGCCTATACTACTCGGAATGACCTCAAATTTTGCAGACAAGTCATAAATGACATAACGGAACTATTCCCGGTCCCGAAATTCTATTCGGACCTCGATAGCATAAAATCACGTCCCAAACCAAATTTCAAACTGAAGGAAATCCTGATTTCCATTTCGGGCGCCGAAATGCTCCCGGGTCATCGAAAACCCGTTCTGAACATACGCCCAAGTCTGAAATCATCATACGAAGATATTGGAGCTATCAGAACTCAATTTTGAGGTTGTTTTCTCAAAATGTTGATCGAAGTCAAACTTGGCCAATTAGGCCAACCTTAAGGAACCAAGTGTTCCTAAAGCACTCTAAACACCTCCGAATCTCGGACCACCAGTCCCCGCAAGTCATAAACCATAAAAAGCCGTTATGGGAAGTTTCATATGGGGAATCAGGGTTTGATAACGCAAAATGACCAGTCGGGTCATTACATTAAGTTTGAATGATGTTATGGGATATGTTGGTAACTTTGGTTGGGGTCCCGGGGGGCTTGGGATTGATTTCGGATGGTTAACGGAAATTCGGAGTTGAAAAAAATGCAGCAAACAGCTGCTGAAGTTTTCCCACAGTGATTTCCGCACCTACGGAAGTTTGATCGCAGGTGCGGGCCCGCAAGAGCGAGAAGAGCTCCGCAGATGCGGAATTTGAGAGGCCAGTAGAGAATCGAAGGTGCGGGAGGAAAATTACACCTGCGAAGTCGCAGGTGCGGATTGTAGTCACAGGTGCGGAGTTGGGCATTTTAGTGAAAAGTCGCAGGTGCAGTTATTTTGACCGCAGGTGCGAGATAGGGGACGCAGGTGCGGTACACCTGGACCGAAGGTATAAATTGAAACCCTCCGCGACTTAAACCCGTTTTACACCATTCTTGTACGGACAGAGAGCTTTGGGGGAGATTTTTGAAGAGGAAAATCATTGTTCTTCATATAGGTAAGTGTTTTGGACCTTAAAACTCAATTATGGATGATTATAGAACATAATATCAATGTTAAATTCACAAAAATCAGTAGAAAAGGGTGGGTTTAGGGCTTGAGATTTTGAGACATTTAGGGATTTATTTGAGGGGTCAAACGAACTCTGATTTTAGTGTTCTTTATATGTACGGACTCGTGAGATGATGAAGAACAGTTTGGTATAAAAAATTTTGAGTTTCGAGACTCGGGCCCGGGGGTCGGGTTTTGACCAAATTCGGGTTTTTGAGCTAAATTGATATTTTTCGATTGGGATTCACTCCTTAAGCCTACTTTGATGATAAAAATCTGAACTTGGTAGATTTGGAGCACTCAGAGACTGGATTTAGAGGCAAAGGCACTGTGGAATAGTATTTCTTAGCCGGTTTTGAGGTAAGTAACGTTTCCAAACTTGGTTCTGAGGGTTCGAAACCCCAAGCGAAATGATTTATGACTATAATAGAGGTGACGCACATGCCAAGTGACGGGCGTGCGGGCGTGCACCGAGTAATTGTGGCTTGGCTTATCCCATGGCGNTAATTACATGCATACTTATCATTGTTTCGGGCTGATGGAGGCATTTGTGATCCATGTGAGTGAGACTGAAGAGTAATGACTGAGTGAGGCCAAGATCCTGTTATTGAGATAGTTATGAGAATGGACTGCACGCTGCAGCGATAATTAAATCATGCCTTTGTTGGCTTGATATGGCGCTTGGGCCACTAGGGCCCCTCCGGAGTCTTTACACCCCCAGTGAGCGTATTGATGATGAGGGATGGATCTTCCCTGGGCATGGATCTTGTCCGAAGCTGATGTTATGAGAAGGATGGATCTTCCCTGGGCATGGATCTTGTCCGAAGCTGAGGTTATGAGAGGGATGGATTTTCCCTGGGCATGGATCTTGTCTGAAGATGATGTTATGAGAGGGATGGATCTTCCCTGGATATGGAAATTGTCCAAGTGTCGTATTCTGGAGATGGATTTTTTCGTGGGGGATGGACTGGCCTTTTCCCTCAGTACAAAGTGACTACGGTCACCGGTGTTTATGCATATTCCGGGGTGGAACTTCCCTGGGCCTGAGAGCCATATATAGTACTGAGTGGACTTCTGTGGGAGAGCTGTGAGCACTATGTGCATATCCATACTGGTTTCATAACATATATTTTATGATGGCATGTAGAGTATACTGGCATACTTGGCATATTTACTCATCTTGATAAACTGTTAGCATGTCTAAATTCCGTATATTATTTATTGTAACATAATTGAGGTGTTATCCGTCACTACTTCTCAGCCCATAGTTTGGGTTCGTTACTTCTAAGTTAGTGTACTCACATTACCCCCTGCACCTTGTGTGCAGATCCAGGTACATTGGGACCCGGTAGGGAATATTAAGCAGCGGTCAGCGTTTCTATTGGAGTTGTCGAGGTAGCCTCTGTCGATCGCGACCTCGTCTTCTCTTTCTTATTCTACCTGTTGTTCTTTAGTTTAAGATAATGTTGTCCATTTTTCCTTTTTCTTGTTTTATGTTATAGTAGATCATGACTGAGTGACACCAGATCCGGGTTGGAGGTTTAAATTTAGTTTTCAAATATTGTTTTTTTAAATTTCAGATTCTTAATATTATCAATAAATTCTTTTAAAAATTGCATTTTTACTGGAAATTGAATTTAGCTTAGTTAAAAAGGGAGGCTTGCCTGGTTCCACGACAGGCGCCATCACGACTCTGAAATTGGGTCGTGACAAGATGGTATCAGAGCGCTAGGTTAAATAGGTCTCACAAGTCATGAGCGGGTTTAGTAGAGTCTTGCGGATCGGTACGGAGACATCTGTACTTAGCTTCGAGAGGCTGCAAAACCTTTAGGAAAAATCTCACATTCTCGAACTCTTGTAGTGCAAATTCATTGATTCAACCTGAAGCGTAATTCTTTGAACTCCTTTCATGTATTCAAACACGCACGTGAGCGCTCGGTATCAGTCGTGCACCGATGGTTTGTGACTTCCATGAATGGGATGTGATTCTAGCATGTTTGGGGTCAGTCTAGAAGACTTGAGGCCTGTGGCTTGAGTGTCAAGATTTCGTTTGTGTGAGCACATGTAATTGGGGACACATATGTCCGTTGATGTCCTTATTGACGAGACCTGGTGACTAGATGACTATGTGGTGAGTGTGATTTGAGGGTGAGATGTGGTTATATCGCTTGATTGTGACAAAAGGGATTGGTTGGAGATGATTTGGGATGTTTAATGGTTTGAGTTATGTGTGAGCTTATGAAGGATTTAGTTGAATCCCACTGCGGCATTGTGGTAGTGATAGCGTATGGGCATTGTGGGTTATTGTTGTTTTGATCTATGGCCTTGAGCCAAGTGGGGGAGTCTGCTAATGATTAGTTGGTTGCCCGATTATGTGCTGTATTGGTTTTAGTTTGGGGATATTTGGGAGAGTATTCAGCGGCTTATGAGCCTTAGACTGTATGGTCTTATGCTTGGGTCTCGTGTGGTAAGTCTAGGTTGAAAATTGCAGTATTATGACAAGGAGAATTATCAATTCGAGGGTAAGTCAGAAGGAACTTGTAAATAGGATAGCTTTATAGTGGGTCGGATCGGCATGGTAAGGGATATGATTAGTTCTTTGGGTGATTATGAGGTAATGAGTTTTCTACATGTGTTCCTAGCAATGCTCTTGGGATGTTGTTGTTGAGTGCACGAGTTGCACAGGTTATGGCTTCGAATTGTATTGATGTGTCATGTCAGAAGAGGTCATTGGACCTAGAGTGAATATTGTCAGAATTGTCTACAACATAGTTGGAAGGATAAGCATCAGGAGTCGGCTTAGAAATTTGCTATAATTTCTGTTTGGGAAGGGGGAGCTTCATGTCTGACTGATCGGACGAATGGTTGTTAGTTTCTACGTGTTTCTGTCATCATCGGCAGTATATGAATGTGTAAGAGCGAGGCATTTATTGATAAGAGGTTATTTACCGGTATTGGGTTGTTATAAGCAGCTATTGTGATTAGGAGTTATCGCCACGAGTGCTTGAGTCATGCAGTGGATCATGGTATTTCATATTGGGTTACGGATATGACTTGTTACAGTGTGCTCAGACTTATTCAGTTTATAGTTGGGAGAGAATGATGAGAATTTTTTGTAAATATTAATTCATTCCTTGAAGTGAATGTGATAATATCAAATCTCGTAAATATGAACACGCTCTTGATGTAAATAGATTATGATTCACCTCCAGAAGAGGTAATATGATTGAGAGAATATATACTCAATATTACGTTTACTCATGAAGTGGTAAGACAATTGAATTTTTCTCCTGAAGCAGGAAAACATTATGAAAGTGTGTGTTTATGTGCTTAAACAAAATAATAAGCTATTCGAAGTTATTTTTGAAGCACATTTTCATTCCCTGGAGTGAATGAAGAAATATCACAACTCACCTCCTGAAGAGCTAGAATTATAGAGGATATAAATATTATTTTATGGCATAAAAATCATTATCGCACGTACTTGTTGTACGTAAAACATCTTGGAAATTTTATTAAGTATCATTCTAAGGAAAATGCATTCTTGTAGGATGCTTTCTACTGCAACCACACTAATATATTGTGGTTAGTTATTGAGTTCCCTGAAGGAAATAGCAACTCGTGCATCTTTCTTAAAAGTTGCAATGACTATGTGGTTGTCGCATTGATACAAAATTTTCAGATGTTAATGGTATTTCTCCTTGAAGGAGATATTTATCACAAAGTTAGTGGTAGAAATATTAAAATTATTTTCGTCATTTATAAATTTAGAATTAGCTTTATATTGTTTATTTGATTATGATTTTCTCTCATGATACCAGAAGTGTCTGAGCAATATTTGATAATACAAAATGTATCAACAACTCCTGAAGTGCTAATTGTTTGTCTAGAAGACACATGACACCAGTAGTGTCTGATAAATATTAGATTGTGGATAATAAATGAAGGTTCTAGAAGAGTTTATATACAAATATGTCATTCATATTATATGATTATGGTCAAAACATATGTTGAAGTAAACTTGAAGTTTACTAATACAAATGGCTATCATATTAAGACTACAAATGATTGGAAGATTGAAAATCTTTACGTTTCCACAATCATAGGGGTAAAGTTATATATATGTGAGAAGTAACCGTATTCTTCAATTTGTACTACATCATGTATCACAGTAAACTAGAAGTTTACTAATACAGAAGCAGTCACAGTAAAATAGAAGTTTTACCGAGGCAAAAGTAGCTACAGTAAATAAGAAATTTGCTAATACAAAAGTAGCCACAGTAAATCAGAAGTTTACTAATGCAAAATTTAATGTCATAGTAAACTAGAAGTTTACTAAGAGATAGCACATGCCATGATAAACTTGAAGTTTTCATTTGTCATTTTTAAATGAGCTATTTGAGAATTCAGATAAGCATATACTGAAGAACTGGAAGATTATTCAAGAATTCTCTAGTGTTGTTTGTTCTCATTATAAATTGATTATACCAGCTAAAGTTGGGACTAAGATCCTAATCTGAAATATATAAAAGGTGGATATGGTCTCATTCACCTATTATGTGAACCACTTATATATGCATATATGAGATGGTTACATGTGCGATTATTGTCAACCTGCAGTTTGGCATTTGAAATTACTTTTCTCAATAAAGAGCATAATTTCATATTATGAAATCAAGATAGTTCATCTTGATAATGCTGGTTTATATCTAAGTTGGTTTAGCATTGAATATCTCCTACTAATAGCTAAATTATTGCTTATGAGAATAAAGTTTCATGTGTTGGTCTAAGATTTTCTAAATTGCATACAGCGGCACTTGTATGCATCAGACCAACAATAAATGATAAGTTCTCCCCTCACAATTGGTTTAGGATCAGAAAATAAATATCTGTACTATCTAATAACTTTTGATGCGTGGTATATGATTAATTTCTCTACCACAAGCACAAAGATAGGTTTCCCAAAGAAGATTTGGGATATATGTTAGTTTTTCTAATATTAGGGGGATGGAATAAGCAGTTGAAAAATATGTCATATGAATTGAATTATCATTAGTATGATCCCAGTTAGAAGATAATTCAAGTAAAATGCCAGAAGCATTTGCTGATCCAAAATTAAATATCATATTTCAACTACGAATGCTCCTATTAAAATTAAAGTCCCTGAAGGATGGAATTTACTTTACGCATGAAGCGTGGTAGACCAATCGGTTCCAAAGGTAACAATCATTGAAAAGGATAGGAGCAAATGATCAAAATGATCATAAAAAGGAGCAAATGATCAAAATGATCATAAAAAGGAGCAAATGATCAAAATGATCATAATAAGGAGGAAATGAGCTCTAAAAGAGCCCACGACATAACATTTCATGAAACTCCAGAAGAAGTTCAAGTACCTGAAATAAGGAAAGTGATGAAATCTCAACATTTTATGTAGCTTAGGAACCGATATGAAATGATCGTCGATGATATATTTGATACAATATAATGCACAATATTTTAAAAAACTGTGAGGATCGGACTTATAGACCAGACACCTGAAGATGTCATGCCATTAAATGTAAGTCATAACCTATATAACTCATCTGATTAAATCTATATGAAAATTCCTGAAGGATTTAAAATGTCTGAAGCATATAGTTCAAAGTCTCGAGAAATGTACTCGATCATATTACAAAGTTCTTTGTATGGTTTAAAGCAATCTGGGCGCATGTGGTATAATCGCCTCAGTGAATATTTGCTGGAAAAAGGTTATCCTTGTTGTTTATGTTAACATAAATCTTGTTGGAACTCTAGAAGAGCTCCAAAAGGAAACTGAATATCTTAAGAAAGAATTTGAAATGAAAGATCGTGGAAAGATAAAACTTTGTCTTGGTCAGCAAATTGAACATTTAGCGGACGAAATCTTTATCCGCCAATCAGCCTATACAGAAAGGGTCTTAAAACTCTTGTACATGGACAAAGCGCACCCATTGAGATCACTTGAAGTGAATAAGGATCCGTTCTGACCTCCAGAAGAGGATGAGGAACCCCTTGGTGCTAAATACCTTATCTTAGTGCAATTAGTTCACTTATGTATCTTGCTAATTCTACAATGTCTGACATAACATTTTCTGTTAATTTACTAGCAAGATATAACTCTTCTCCTACACAGAGACTTGGGTATATGAAACAACGTCTTTATCAGGGGGAGTAAAGTATGCACTGTACTTTTTTTCCCTTACTCAGGTTTCTTTTCCCCACTTAGTTTTTCTTAATAAGGTTTTTAATGAGGCAGCTTGCAATGTATTTATTAGTGTACTCTTTTTTCTTGACTAGGATTTTTTTCTACGGGTTTTTTTTTCTAGTAAGGTTATAACGAGGCACATAATAATGATTATCCAAGGAGAAGTATTATGAATATATTATTGTGGATGTCCATTTATTACTCTGTTGTAGATAATCTTCCTGTTAGTACTCAATTGAAGTTTATCTACAAGCAGCTGATGCAGGCAGGTTGCAAGAAACTCAATGAAAAGACTTGCAACAACTTCTTTGTTTGATGAGATTAATTTAAATCGATCGGAAATAGTGGTGGATAATATTCTCTACAAATTCAACTTTTGAGAAGATGCTATACAAGATTTGAATGCGAAGACTCAAATATTTGAAACAAGGTTTTCACCAGGGGGAGTAAAATACGTGATGCACTCTTTTTTCCTTACTAAGGTTCCCACAGGGTTTTCCTTATAAGGTTTTTGATGAGGCAGCTGAAATGCGTATTACTAAATATGTGTACTCTTTTTCCTTCACTAGGATTTTTCCTACTGGATTTTTCCTAGTAAGGTTTTAACGAGGCACATTATCTTTTAATGAACATCCAATGGGGAGTGCTATAAATATATATTATATTACGGATGTTCATTTGGTACTCCGTTATAAATAAGCTTCCTGAAGAAACTTATCCATATGGGACTCCGCCGTAAATATGTGTATCTATTTGGTACTCTATTGGAAATAAGCTTCCTGAAGAAGCTTATCATTTCTACTCCGTTATGGATAAATATTACCCTCGGTAGAAGATTATCTGTATCTGGTACATTAGCAGCTTACAATCAACTTACACAGCAGCTTGCGTAGCAGCTTACAAGCAACTTACAAGCAGCTTGCAGTAGCAGCTTACACAGCAGCTTGCAGAAGCAGCTTACACATCAGTTTCCTTTCTTCTATAAATAGAGGAGATTTCAGTTCTTATATATATCAGTTTGAAAGTTGAATAATATATCACTCCCGCTCTCTATACTTGTCTTCAATTTATTTACTTTATAGTCGTTATTTTATAACATGGATAAATTAGTTATCGAACTTTTATAAGATTAACCCCCAATTAAATGCTTAATTAAGTTATTATACTATACTTTTTTTTGACAAAATAGACTAATAGATATTTTTAATCCTCTCATTTTGACGTCCCGAAACCCCTACTTCTTGTGGTGGCAGAGCCACATGTATTCATGAAGTGTCTATTGAAATTCATTCGTCAGGAAATTATATTGTTTAGCTAGATCATTTATTGTACATATATATAAATATATATTGACTCATCTTGGTTTTATTGGTTTACACCCTTACATTTGATCGCGTGAAATTCTTTCTTCGTCACTGACTCCTCGGAGTTTAATCCAGTAGACACTTGTAATTGTTAAAACATAACTATTTTCAAACCCTTTAACACTATTTTAATTCTAAAATTTTCCTTCTTTTTTCATTTTCAGAATAACAAGTGCCTTAACATTTTTCTTCTTAAAAAAAAGAAAGAATTGCATATTATGGAAACTAAAGAAAAAGACTAAGCTAGCGTTTGGCCATAAATTTCCAAATTTATTTTGAAAAAATTATTTTGGATAAAGTTTGACTTGAAGATGAAAATGTGTTTGGACATACGTTTTCAAAACATATTTCCCAAATTTATTTTGGAAAAACATGTGTATTATTAAGAATTTAGCCCAAAACTAGCTATTTATTGAGCTGATTTTGAGATTTGGGATTTGGAATTCTACCAAAATATAGGCAAAATCTATGGCCAAACAAGTGTTTCTCAAATAAAATCCAAGTTTATTTTGGCAAAATCTATGGCCAAACGGGTCTTAACTGGGCGTTTGGACATAAGAATTGTAAAATTTCAAAAAGAAGTAAAAAAATTTCTTCAAGTGAAAATGATATTTGAAAATTGCCCGTTTGGACATAAATTTTTTTCCTTTTTTTCAAAAAAAATTTACTTTTCTTTCAAAATCAGCGTTTGTTCATAAAAAATTTAAATTTACACTTGATGATGCATTTTGGAAATTTTCGAAAATTTGAAAAACTTCAAAAAACAGTTTTTCAAAAATTTCATTCAAATCACTCACAAAACTTCAAAAACAACATAAACTGAAATTATGTCCAAACACAATTCTAAATTTCCAATACCATTTCACTTTTAAAAAAAATCACCATTTTTTGAAATTTTACAATTCTTATGTCCAAACGCCTGCTTAGAGTTGTATTTGAACATTAAAGAAAAAGACTGAGTGAAAATTTTGAAGTATTTTTTAAATTTTCTAAAAATTACAATTCAAGTAAAATTTGAAAAATTTATGACCAAACAATGATTCCGAAAAAAATTAAAAAAAATTTCGAAAAGAATTGAAAATTTTCTTATGTCCAAACGGGCAATAAATGAGAAAATTGGCCAATTAGGAAAGAGGAGTCTGCTTTGGTTGGGAAGCTACAAATTTTTCTCAACTTGTGTCTATTTTATTAGAACTTCTGCTCTCTGTTCCTCACTTTTGACTTTTTAGTGCATCCCTTAGATACTGTATACATTTTCAGAAATTTTTTGACTTTATCTCAACTTTTTATTACAACCCCTCCCC
>ML405659.1:160583-195953 GCA_005239525.1 Nicotiana knightiana | reverse complement strand
ATATATATATATATATATATATATATATATATATATATATATATATATATATACACACACAAATAACAGTAATGAAGAACTAGACATGTAATATCGGGAGGGGGGTGAGGGTGAACATGCTGAGGGGAATACGAGATAGAGAACTACAGCGGAATAATAACTTGAACAGTTAATGTACTAGGAATCAATAGAACCAAGTGAACACAGTATAGGAAAAATGCACGGCATCACTCTTCGTGCTTTTACTCTCATCCTCGCCATGAAATTAATAGAAACGGCACGGAATCACCCTTCGTGCATTAACTCTCATAACATGGCACGTCATCAACCTTAGTGCATTACACTCACAACATGGAACGGCATTACCCTTTGTGCATTAACATCTTAACCTCACATAAAGTCACTAGAAATGGCACGGCATCACCTTTCGTGCATTATCACTCAACCTCACCATAATGCAATGAACAACAACAACAGGGAGATAAGATGACAAGTATAAGCCTTACTTCTGCATTTGGTTCCACAATGTCAACCACAACTTTGAAATCAATACTCAATTACCACTAAAGATTCGTAAGCAGGATAAAAGCGATCGATTTAACAATACTAGTCAAAAAATGGATAACATGAATAATGGAAGCTAAATTTGCAAGAAACCACATCTCACCCGCATGATTTAACCCAACTACAACGCATAAGTACTCGTCACCTCACATATACATTGTTCCCAACAATAAAACAAGTAACAAATAGGCAAGCAATTCCTATTCCCCCAATCAAGGTTAACCACAACACTTACCTCGCTCCAACGTCTTAAACTCAAACCTCAACACAGCCTTTCCTTTCATACAAGCCTCCGAACCAATAGAATCTAGAAAATTATCAACCAAACAATTCAATTTAAGCCTTAGGAACTAGCCATGATTGTAAAAAATTCAATTTAGACCATTTTTAAAAAAGTCAACACTCGGGTCCGCTTGGTCCAAACTCGAAATTCGGACCAAAATCCGATTACCTATTCATCCCCGAGCCCGGTTATGTAATTTGTTTTGGAATCCGACCTCAATTTGTGGTCTAAATCCCCAATTTACCAAATCCCTAGTTTCTATCCAGAAACCCCCCAATTCCACCATGAAACATTTAGATTTCAGGTTCAATCTTAGGAAAGAGTAGTGGAAGATTGAAAAGAAATTAGTTTAAGATCACTTACCAATGATTTGGGGAAGAAAAGTTCTTTGGAATATCGCCTCTTGCGTTTTAGGTATTGATAATTTGAGAAATGAACCAAAAATCCTGTCCAAAGTCATTTTAATCGATTGCAAATGTCGCATTTGCGACCTGGGATTTGAAAATGCGAGCCCGGCCATTTCCACAATTGTGATCATGTAATTGCATTACTGTCTTCCCCCGTCCCACTTCGCAAATGCGAAGGAATGTTCACAAATGCGAAGATCATGAGGTCTAGCTATTCTTCGCAAATGCAAGAAATAGTTCACAAATACGGAACCTGCAGAGATCGCAAATGCGATGCCTGATCTCGCATTTGCGAGATCAAAGTCCTACACCAGCAATTGAAACACCAGCAATGCTCTAACTCCAATTTTCACTCTGTAGTCTATCTGAAACTCACCTGAGCCCTCGGGGCTCCAAGCCAAACATGCACACAAGTCTAGAAACAACATATGAACTTTCTCGCGCGATCAAATTTCCAAAATAACACCTAGAACTATGAATTGAACACCTAATGAAATTTCAAGAAAACTTTGAAACTTCTATTTTCACAACCGGACGTCCGAATCACGTCACACCAACTCTATTTTTCATTAAATTTAATGGACAAGTCATAAATATAGTATTGGACCTATATCGGGTTCCGAAACTAAAATACGAACCCGTTATCCAAAAAGTCAAACTTTGGTCAAACATGTCCAATTCATTAAGCCTTTAACTTTCAAATTTTGATAAAATCCGATATCTTGAGCTAGGGACTTCCGAATTTGATTCTGGGCATACGCCCAAGTCCTAAATCACAGTACGCACCCACTGGGATCGTCAAAACACGAATCTGGTTTCATTTACTAAAAATATTGACCGAACTCTATCCAAATGAAGTTTTAGACAAAAATCCTTAATTTTCACAGTTTTTAACATAAAAGCTTTTCAAAAAGACGCCCAGATTGTGCATGCAAATCGAGGAAGGCTAAAACATGATTTTTTAAAGGCTTCGGATCACAGAATTAGGTTTCAAAATACGAGATGACCTATCGGGTCATCACAATCTGATTATATCACTGTATTAATATAAATCTTAGAACTTTTTGATTTGAGGAAAAAATCAATATGCTTTACTATTAGTTGCATATTCTACAAAATCAATTATTTTCTGTTTTATTTTTATCTTTTTAGATTTAGGAACTTGCATTTTAAAACACAATCACACTTTGAATTATTTCAAGTTAGACTTTCTTCCTTTTTATGATCATATGGAATAGAAAGTGTTTTTCTATGAGTATCCAAATGAGTATTCAGTTAGCCATAAGGATAGCTTTCCACTATAAGTTCTGGGGTGAACAAGAATTTATCAGCAAGGAATTCATCATACTTTAATGACTTATTCTTTTCGCAATTCTATTAGATTTTGGCGAATATGAGGCAGATATTTGATGAATAATGCCATATTTCACATATTTTTTCAAAATGAGATTCATATTCGTCACCTATATTTTGGTATTTCGTGAATATATCAGTTGCTTTTTTTAATACTAATAATAAGTAAACATAGCAATATCAAGTGCCATCGTTAATGAAATTTATAATACTTCTTTCTACCGTGAGATGATATTGATTTCATATCACAAATTTCAATTTGTACAATCGTCTTTCAATCCACTAAGGACGGAGTTCTTGCACTTGAAGTTGGAATTCTTCCAAGATTCAGTTATAATAAAGTTTTCATTGTCAGAGTTCCTTCTGGTAGGCCTGAAACGTCCTTCTTAATGAACTTTTTTAGATTTAGGGTGGTCAGATAGAAGAACACTTGTAGAGCCGACTATAGGAACTATTTTTTGTGTCATATTTGTTAAGCACAACAGAATTAAACTTATATTATGGTTTTAAGGATATGTGATTTCACCCAATACCAGTGGATAAATGATAAAGTAAATGACAGAATTAAATTGTAAAATAAACAAAACAGTTTGCGAGCTGAACCTCAACCTCGAATTAAAGTACTCTCGAGGTGATAATAGTATAAGAACAATAAAGATAAAGTAATTCTGATGAACAGTAAGCAAAGGAAGAAAGAAATGTATAGTGTTTCTCAGTAAATAATGATCATTACAAATGACTGGAATTCCTCTTTATATTGTAGAGAAATCCTAATTATGGTATACTTCTAATTACATAAGAGAATCATATAAACAGCTAGTTGACCTCTTCTAATTTGATCTGTTCCAAGATTCATGCCATGATCCTCGACCAGTCACGAATATCTCGCTCTTTCTGTTACTAAGCTATCCCCGATGTTACTCGAAGTCTATATACCCTAGCTTCGATTGATAATGACTTCGATCTTCAAAAGAGACTTCGATCTCGAATTAAGTGCCTCAGCTCTTCGATGCAACGTCCTGGGTTTGATCAAATAGTGAAATCGGGCAGCCCCGATTTCTACAATATACAGATAGTCCCCTTGTTTCTTGGAATATAATGATAAGAAACAAACTGAGCCTTCGATTTTTTCCTGACCTCGATAGACAATGATGTTATCCTCGTGACGTAAGTGATGGAAGTGACCAAAACGTCTTGTCGGTTCAGTTCCCCAAATAATTAATGAGCCTCAGTTGGTTGTCGGCCACTAGTGTCGTCGGACCGTCACCGTAAATCCATAAATATGGCATCTTCTAGTTGAATCACACTTTAGTTCCATCTTTGTCTGCTCTTTTAAGCTTTCATCTCTCTCAAACTCTTCTTTTTGATTACTCCTTAGGTCATCTCTGCTAGTTTCGAATCACCAAAATTTTCTACCTTCCTCTTTCCTCAACCTATATAATGGCAAAAACATCCAAAATTGTTCCACAAAAGGAAAAAACCTCCTCTTCTTCTTCACGGTCGGCCGGAGATAAAACGCCGGTGGAACTGCTTCATGAGGAGTGTGTTCCCAGCCTGTGCGTTCTTAAATTTGACTTCAAAATTGTGAACCCCCCATCGGTCCCTGGATGATGCGAACACGTATCAAGGTAAATTTGCTCGATAACCGTGAGTTACCATGATAATATCAAAAGGGATTGCAACTAGGGGGACAAAGTTGTATAGATCCCTTCTCCTGATGAAAGCATTTCTACCCACGTGAAACGGTTTCTAAGTGTTTACACTTATCCTTTCACGTTAGGCCCCCTCGATCCAGTCATCATTGACTTCTGCCGTCAATATCATGTGACTTTGGGACAAATACACCCTTCCTTTTGGCGTATAGTGCTCATGCTTTGGTTCTTCGTCAACAAAGCTGAGGGGCTATCGTTCACCCTCGACCACTTTATCCGATTATACCGTCTTCGTATCTTTCGGGGATTAATCAAGCTATAGCGTCGAGCGACCAAGGCTCTGTTCTTGAGCATCGATGAGGAAAAATACCAAGGGTGGATGGGTCGATTTGTTCGGTGAGGACCTGTGATCTCATCCCGAAGGAGAAAATGCAATTTCCCGAAAAATGGAACCCGAAGCGTAAGTAGCACTCTACTCGTTGATTTTCATGTTATGTTTCATTTTCTGCTTCATTTAATCACTTCTTTCATTATACAGCAGCTGCTTGGATGCCTCAAGTTGTCTCTGACCTCGAGAACTGGGTACAAAGGCTGGCTTCGACTTCTTCCTACACTGAGTGTTGTTGGCGCGACTTGGCAAAAGGCCGATGGGAAGCAAAGAACCATGGTAAGTTTCCCTTTTCTCATTTCTAAGGCATTGGTTATACTTCTTTTACTCACTTAGTCCTTTCTTCTGCAAGATTGAACAAAGATGCGTCTTGAGGCCTCCGAGAGTGAGGAAGAGGCCATGGTCTCGTCTCCAAAGCTGGGGAAGGACAATAAGAGGAAAGGGAGCTCGACCCCCGAGGAGAAAAAACTCAGAAAGAGAGCTACTCGAAAACCCAAGGGGGAAGTTATCCTTCTGACTTTGGAGTCAGTCCAAAGGCTAAGGGAATAAGAAGAATAAGAAGAAGAAGAAAACGAGGGCGGTGACTCGGCGCTGGTGACTCGAGTGAGGAAAACTGCCGAGACCGCCAAGTCTTCTAAACTGGAGGAGGTTGTCGAGACCCTGCCTCGTGTTGAAGAAATTTTTGACAAGGTCCACGAATTAGCTGAGGTCGATACTATCTCACCTCCAACGACGATCATATCAGAGAGGGTTGGTCCCGAGACCCCTAGAGTCGAACAGAGCACCCCGAGTGACTCGCTTGGAGAAGTGAAAGTAGGTCACTCACCATCTCTACCGGCCTTTTCCGAAGAGGCCATAAAGGATGCTCGAGCCATAAGGACTCCTGAAATAGGCGGAGTCCCCGGTGAGGAGGATCTTTTTCGAGATTTTTTTACTGGGGTTGATGATCCCTCTAATCTCAACGATGCATCCAACCTCTTCGAAGAGGCCCAACGTCTTCTGAGCCGAGTAAGTATCAAATTTGTTGATGTAGCTTTCTTTCATTTTTCCTTTTCTCTGTCTAACTCCTTCCTTTTTTATGTAGGATTTTTCTAAGTCCCGGGCCGACTTAAACCAATGCGAGGCCGATCTCCAACGGCTTTCGGAGGAAAGGAATGCTCTCCAGCTCCTCTTTGGGCAGAAGGATGAGGAGATCAGGGACCTCCGAGCTAATTTGATGATGCCTCTGATCTGGGGTTGATAATGCCTCTGATCTCAACGATGTATCCAACCTCTTCGAAGAGGCCCAACGTCTTCTGAGCTGAGTAAGTATCAAATTTGTTGATTTAGCTTTCTTTCATTTTTCCTTTTCTCTGTCTAACTCCTTCCTTTTTTATGTAGGCTTTTTCTAAATCTTGAGCCGAGCTAAACCAATGCGAGGCCGATCTCCAACGTTTTTCGGAGGAAAGGAATGCTCTCAAGCTCCTCTGTGGGCAGAAGGATGAGGAGATCAGGGACCTCCGAGCTAATTTGGCCAAGGCCCATAAGGAGGAAACCAAGTTGAATGAGCAGGTAACAATTCTCTTGAAAAAATATGATCTCGGTCCAAGGGTGGAAACTAATGTCACAGTTGCAGCAAAATATCGAGAAGATCGAGTTATTCCGTGAGGAGGTCGATCAAGGGAAAGCTGACTGCCACAAGTGGAAGGAAGGCATGGACCGCCTTACTATGGAGAAAGAGACAGCCTTGGCTCAATTTTCATCCGCTGAAGTCCAACTTCGAAATGCTAAGGAGAAGTGCACAGTCCAGGCCAAGAGGATTTAGGAGCTCGAGGCAACTTTTTAAGGCCCAAGTTGAGGCCAAAAAAAGCAAAGTCCTAGGCTAACAAGTCGATATCCATATATCTGGCTGATGTCGAGGCTGCTCAAGAAAAACTGAGGGACGCTACCGATCGAGCACAATGGACTGTTGAGCTAGCAAAATGCTAATCTCTGAGAGAGACCCTCGAGGCTTCAACCTTTTTTAGGAGATAGCTCATGAAAAGGTGCATGAAGTCGATGCTAGGCTATTGTCCTCTTCCGACAATGACGATGAAAGCATCAAGAGCGGGTCCGAAAATGATGGGGGGACTAAGGAGGAAGTTTCCCCCAAGGAAGGAGTCACCACCGAACATAGCTAGGGCACTTGTACTTTTGTTTTATTTTCTTTTTGTGTAGGACATGACCGGTCCTTTGTAAACACCTCTATTGATATATATAAGAATGTTTTTTGAGTTTTGTCTCAAATTTTTCCTTGTGATAATTTCAAATCTGCTTTGTACCTTGTATAATTTATGCCTTGTGGTCGAGTGAGTTCTTGCTCGAACTCGAAGTAATAGGACCCTTAGGTTTGAATTGAATGAGAATGGATTCTCGAACTGTAGTCGAGTGAGTTCTTACTCGAACTCGAAGTAATAAAACCCTTAGTTTTGAATTGAGTGAGAATGGATTCTCGAACTCAAAAATGTGATGGCCCTTAGGCTCTTTGAATCGGGCCGATATGGCCTCAGAAGAATGGCTTTTTTCCCTTTTCGGCTTAGAGATTCTTTCATATAGGAATTTCGTTATGACTTAGCGTGAATGTTTTACCCATTGGGTTTTTTGAGGGTTTAATATTGATCGAAATCCTTTGCTTTTTATGTCTTAGCACAAATTTTCATTTAAACAGTTCGATACCTATTAAGGTTTTTCGAGGGCTGATATTATCGAAGCCCTATGATTATTTTGCTGAGGGTAGCCTTTTTTAACCGGTTTTCAAAAGAATTCGAAGGCCTATTTTCATTGCGGTTCGGACGTCTCCAAGTCGCATTAGTTTGGACGTAGCCTTTGGGTATGCCTCTTGGGCTTATTTTCCCAATAACACTTAGTCCCCCCAGTAGGGTGGCTTTGGCCTATAAAATCGAGGGTTGCCTCTTTGAGGTCTTATGGTCTCGAAATTTGACAGTTCAAACATGCCAATTTTTTTACGGCAGTCCCCGAGTATGGGGTTGATCGTTCGAAGTGTAGTTATACTTGGTCCTCGAGCCAGTTTTCATAAGAAATCATAAGTATGGAACTTGTAAAGTAGAAATTTCATTAAGGCATGAGATATCTGGTAAGGAATAATTCATACATGCATACATGTTTTGCCACTAGGGTTCGAGTAATCTATACGGTCACAATTCATTCGACTGTTTGACCCTTTACAAAATTTCCTATCGAGACACTGTTGACATGAAGTATTTTCCTTGAAACGTAACATCAGAGGGTGGTGCCCCCCAGTATTCGAGGTTGATAGTAAAGAAGCCTCGGATACTCTAAGTTAGCACGAACGACGGTTGCCTCGTTAAAAACCTTGCCGAAAAAACCCATTTGGGATAAAAACCGGTCGAAGGGAAAAAGAGTGCAACGCCTGCTTTATGATTTATTATCTTCCTGCCTGGAGAGAACTTCGATGCCTTCACTCGAACACTTGAAATTAAGTTACTGTAAAACGTAAATGAAAAAGGAGAAGGTCATACCTCAGCAATAGTATCATTTGAGGAGTGATATGTTCCAATAATTTGGTAGTTGTTCTCCGTTCATCGTACCAAGCTTGTAGGATCCCTTTCCGGCGATGTTGAGGACCTGGTACGGTCCTTCCCAATTTGGGCCAAGTTTTCCTTCGTTTGGGTCTCGAGTATTGAGGGTGACTTTTCTCATAACTAAGTCCACGATTCTAAAGTGGCGAAGGTCTGTCCTTCGATTATTATATATTTCGATGCGTTGTTTTGTGCGGCCATTCGAACGAGGGCAGCTTCTTGTATTTCATCTAATAGTTCGAGGCTAGTATTCATAGCCTCGTGATTTGAGCCTTCCATTGTGTATCAAAACCTACCGCTGGGTTCCCCGACTTTGATCGGGATCAGGGCTTCGGCGCCATATATAAGGACAACAATGTTGCCCCCGTACTGGATTTTGACGTTGTTCCATATGCCCAAAGGACTTCGGGTAGAATTTCTCTACATTTCCCTTGGCGTCGTTCAATCTTTTCTTCACATTCTGAATGATGGTCTTCTTTGTCGATTCAGCATGTTCGTTTCCACTACAATGATTCGGTGTTGATAAGATCCTTTTTTATTTTGTGATCTTCGAGAAACTTTGTTATTTTGCTGTCGATGAACTATTTTCCATTGTCGCATACAATCTCGGCAGGTATCCCGAATCGGCATACGATGTGATCCCAGATGAAGTCTATAACTTCCTTTTCTCTCACTTTTCCGAAAGCATGTGCTTCAACCCACTTAGAGAAATAGTCAGTCATAAACAAAATGAATTTAGCTTTACCTGGGGCCGATAGCAGAGGGCCGATGATGTCCATTCCCCATTTCATGAATGGCCATGGGGACAAGACTGAATGAAGTTGTTCTCCGAGTTGGTGGATCATCGGTGCATACCTTTGGCACTTATCGCATTTTCGAATGAATTCTTTAATGTCTTTCTCCATATTGGCCCAATAGTATCCCGCTCTGATGACTTTTTGAACTAGTGATTCGGCACCGGAGTGATTCCCACAAGTACCCTCGTGAACTTCTCTTAGGACATAATCAGTGTCCCCTAGCCCCAAACATACTTCCAATGCTCCATCGAACGTCCTCCTATATAAGGTTCCATCTTCAGCCAATGTGAATCGAGCAGCTTTTGTTCGTAGAGTCCTTGATTTCTTGGGGTCCGATGGGAGCTTTCCATTTTTCAAATATGCAATATATTTATTCTTCCAATCCCAGGTTAGGCTTATAGAGTTTATTTTGGTATGGCCTTCTTCGATCACTAACTTGGAGAGTTGTATGACAGTCCCCGAGCTGATTTCGTCGTCTTCGACTAACGATCCCAGATTCGCAAAGGCATCTACCTCGCTGTTTTGTTCTCGAGATACATGTTGCAAAGTCCATTCTTTAAAACGATGTAATGTTACCTAAAATTTATCCAAATACCTTTGCATTTGATCCTCTCGAACCTCGAAGGTTCTGTTGACTTGGTTTACAACCAGTAAGGAGTCACATTTGGCCTCGATGACTTCCTCTCCCAAGCTTTTAGCCAGTTTGAGACCTGCAATTATGGCCTCGTTCTCGGCCTCATTGTTAGTCAATTTAGCAGTTTTGATAGATTGCCTAATTGTATTGCTCGTGGGTGGCTTCAGAACGATTCCTAGCCCGGACCCTTTCACATTCGAAGCATCGTCTGTAAAAAGGGTCCACACCCCCAATGATGTACCCGACTTTATCAAAAGTTCTTTTTCGACTTCTGGTACGAGGGCTGGCATGAAGTAGGTCACGAAGTCTTCTAAAATTTGAGACTTGATGGTTGTTCGGGGTAGATACTCGATATCATACCCACTGAGTTCGACGGCCCATTTGGCCAATTGGCCCGATAACTCAAGCTTATGTGAAACATTACGAAGAGGGTAAGTGGTTATCACACATATTGGGTGACATTGAAAATACGGTTTTAATTTCCTAGAGGCACTTATTAGGGCAAATGCCAATTTTTCTAAGTGTGAGTACCGGGTTTTGGCCTCACCTAAGGTTCGACTAACATAATAAACGGGAAATTACGTATCTTGTTCTTCTCGGACTAGGACACCACTTACTGCGACTTCCGAGACTGCTAAGTATAAGTAGAGTTTTTCATCTGCTTTTGGAGTATGAAACAACAGTGGACTCGAAAGGTATCATTTTAATTCTTCTAACGACTGCTGGCACTTCGGGGTCCAGGCGAAATTGTTCTTCTTTTTGATTAGTGAGAAGAACCTATGACTCCAATCTAACGATCTCGAGATGAATCGACCTAAGGCGGCTATCCGCCCTGTCAGCCTTTGCACAGCTTTAACACTCTCCATGACTGTAATGTCTTTGATATCCTTGATTTTATCGGGGTTGATCTCGATTCCCCGCTTTGACACCATAAAGCCGAGGAACTTGTCTGAACCGACCCCGAAGGCACATTTCTCGGGGTTGAGCTTCATGTTGTACTTTCTCAGTATTTTGAAGGGTTCCTACAAATGTGTCAAATGGTCCTCTACGCACAGGGACTTAACTAGCATATTATCAATATATACTTCCATTGACTTACCTATTTTTTCTTCAAACATTTTTTTTACTAGGCGTTGATAGGTAGCACCAGCATTTTTTAGCTCAAAGGGCATTACGTTATAGCAATATGTGCCATACTTAGTGATGAATGAGGTATTTTCTTTATCCTCCGGGTTCATTTGAATTTGATTGTACCTGGAGTAGGCGTCGAGAAAACTAAAGGTCCCGTGGCCGGCCGTGGCATCGATCGTGTGATCGATGTTAGGTAGAAGAAAAGAGTCTTTGGGGCATTCCTTATTTAAATCTTTATAATCTACACACATCCTAAGCTTGTTCCGTTTTTTAGGGACTACAACTACGTTTGCTAACCATTCAGGTTATTTTACTTCCCAAATGGTTCCTATTTTGAGAAGTTTATTTACCTCGTCCTTGATGAATGCATTTTGTACCTCGGACTGGGGCCTTCTCTTTTGTTTTACCGGCCTTAACTTCGGGTCCAGGCTTAATCGATATGTTGTTATCTCATGGGATCCCTGTCATATCTAAGTGGGACCAAGCAAAGGTATCCATATTATCAATGAGAAATTTAATGAGTTTTTTCCTGAGTTTTAGGGTTAACCCCGTACCCAGGTATACCTTTCGTTCGGGCAGATTCTCGATCAATATAACTTGTTCCAGCTCTTCGACTATTGATTTGGTGGTATCGGAATCTTCGGGAATAATGAAGGATCAAGGGATCCAATAATCGTCGTCTTCTTCTTCCATTCCATGGTTCTCCGATTCAATCGAGGTTGGTGGTTGTGGTTGCTATTTGGCCTCCTGTTTTCCTTTGATCTCAGATCCCTTTGACTTCGAAAGTGCCGATATTGGTATTACCTCATCGACCGCGAACATTTCCTTTGCAACATGCTTCTCCCCATATATTGTTTTCACCATGTCCGGTGTCAGGAATTTCATTATTTGGTGGAGAGTCGAAGGGACTGCCCTCATATTGTGAATCCAGGGCCTCTCGAGTAGGGAGTTGTACCTCATGTCGCCCTCGATTATATGGAATTTTCTTTCTTGAATAGTTCCCGCCATGTTCACCAGTAGGATGATTTCTCCTTTAGTTGTTTCGCTGGCCATGTTGAAACCATTCAGGACCCAAGCTACGGGCTCGAATTGATCTTGTAGGCCGAGCTGCTCCACGACCCTCGATTGGATTATATTTGCCGAGCTACCTAGATCCACTAAAACACGCTTAACTTGAACTTTATTCATAAAGATAGAAATTACCAGAGCGTTGTTGTGGGGTTGAGAAATTCCCTCTGCTTCCTCTTCGTTGAATGGTTTCCTTTTGTTACATAATACCGGGTCCTTTTTTTCCTAATAATTGATACTTTAGTGCGTTTAAACATGGGCCCTTGTGGAATATCGACCTCGCCGACGATCATATGGATCACATGTTATGGCTCTTCCTGTTCATTTTTCATGTTGGCGTCCCTTTCTCTGAAATGATTCTTGGCTCAATCACTTAACAATTCTCGAAGGTGACCCTCGTTGAATAGGAGGCCTACCTCTTCTCTCAGTTGCCTACAATCCTCGGTTCTGTGGCCATCTGTGTCGTGATACTTGCATATCAGATTGGGATTTCTTTGGGAAGGATCGGTCTGTATGGGTTTGGGCTACCTAGTATTTTTTATTCTTCCAATTGCCGATACAATACTTTATGCGTCGACATTAAAGTTGTACTCCGATAATCGAGGTGCCTCTGTAGGATCGGTGTGTTTACCAAAATAACTTTTTCTCATAAGTCCCCGATCACTTCTTCTATTGTTACGGGTGGAATTGCGTCTGGGGCCGCCATTCTTGCGATCTGCGATGTATGGTTGATATCGGTCTTTGTTTGACCGAGGTTCCCAGTCGATATCTCTCTAATTTCTAGCTGCGGACCTATTCGGATATACGGAACTGGAAGGAGTTCTAATTGGTCATCTTCGACTGTGATCTTCGGTTGGTACCGATTATGTACATCGGTCCATGTCACCGTCGGATACTCCATCAAGTTTTGTTTTAGTTGACGTGATGCTATCGAACTTCGTTCATTCAACCCCTGAGCGAAGGCTTTGTTGATACCCAATTTTTCCCTCATATTTTCTAAAATACATATATACTTTCAAAATAGCATGTTTACATCATTATTTAGCTTACAAACCTATACAGGCATTTTCCATAATTTTTAGAGGTTTAAACCTATTTTTTTATTTAAATTATATATAAATATCTAGTAATTATCCTCTTAAATTATTTTGTGATGACTTAGTTACCTAAAGTAATTATTTTGCACCTATAATATATTTTTCAAATATTTTATTTCATTCCATATAATTACATTAGTATTTTTAAGCTATTTATCTAATTTTACAATAATGGTCTATATTCATATATAAAGGCTCTTTATTTTATATTATATATGTCAAAATAACATATTTATATTTTTTATAATACAAAGTTATTATTTTAAACATTTCAGTGCATGATCATGGATTAAACCCTAGCCGCCGTAACCCTAACCTTCTCCAATTCCGATTCAAACATGGAATCAATCCATGATTTACTTACCTATTTTGTCATACTCTACTATTATATGCATGTCTATGGTGTTACTTATTTCTTGCCCTACTTTTGGCAAGAACTGCTTTTCAAGATCGAGTCCGATCTACTTTGATTACGTGAAGATCTGGATGATCTTTCGTCTATATACACGCTATAATGAACGATTCTCGCATTATTGGTTCGATTCAAAGCCGTCAATCCCAGCTAGGGTTTGAGATTTTCCCTTTTCCTTATTAATTTTCGATTGATATTCTTCCATTTCCTGTGTTTAACTGATATTTCCTTATTTTCTTTTTAATCTATTGCACTTCCTTATTTTATGTGTTATTTGACCTAAAACTAACTCTAATTGATTCTCGCATGCTATATTTTCCTTATTATGTGTTCAATCTATCGTGTTTCCCTATTTTATGTGTTAAATCTGCTACTATATAAACCCCTCCCCTAAATCCCTTGAAACAGAATTTTGAATCTCCTAATCACTGCAATTGTTCTTACTACTCTCCTCTCTCTCTCACTCACTCACTGTTACACCCGAACACTCTCTAAAATCATTGAATTAGGGGCCGGCTGAAATCCAAGGCCATTAAACAACCTCCTCCGGTGCAAGCACTGCTCGGAGCCCATTCTAGAGGCTCTTGTGAACTTTGAAGCATCGGGAACTTGGGGTTTTTTCTATTACGCTCTTTACTCTTTTGATTCTGCTACTGGTTAGTGTCTTAACCCTTACAATGTTCAATTTCTTTCTTTATTTTTGCATATGTATTTGAATTACATGAGCATGATTTAACTATGATAATGTTCAATACTCTGTTGTCATTGTGTTATAATTAAACACATGGGATAGTTTATTGTTTGTGTTATGACAATACATATTCTTCACTATGATTTGCACTTCTGTGATTCCTTGTTTTCTGAAATGATGTTCCGTCCCATTTAGGATCTGAGCATGTTTAGTTTATAACTTCAACGAAAGTCCAATTTGATATGAGTCTGATTATTGTGACTGTATGTTATAAAATTTCTTCATATTATGTTTTGGGTACTACCACAACTCTATGGAATGCTGCTTTAAAGTCTGTTTTAAAACATGATTCATGTTGTCCTGATTATTTTTTTAAGACAAATACTCTATTTTTCTATCAACTATGACCTTGCTCCTATGCTAATATGTTTTCCCAGTATGCCTTGGTTCATTTGCTACTCTATCCTTTCAGTGATTATCACAATGTGTGTCCCTCCATCATGTCTAAATACTGATCAATATGGCATTAGGGTGTAGACTTAACTTAATTTGGATCTCTAGATCTCAACTAGTTTAAATTCATGCATCTATACATGATAACCTATGTATGCCGATAAACCTGGTTTCTTCTCCTAATTCCTATGAGGTTGTCTCTGTGGTACTTTGCTATGTATACATTTCTGAACTTACTGGCTTGCTTGACCAGTTGCTCTGTATGCTCAATTTGGACTTTACTTGATTTCTGTCCCTCTATCAATATCCACTCTCCTTATTTGCTACTCTGATATTCTAAATTCTCATTCTTAGCCCGTTGAAAGTCAAGGCTATCTAGGTTCTATTGTTGGCTTCCCTAGTGTGAGCACTGCTCGGGGTTCAATTGAGGCCCTTGTGAACTCTGACACACTAGGGCTTGGTCCTAGTCATTCCCCTCAACCTCCAAGGTTGTCCCTAATACTTTACTTCCCTGTCATGTACTGTGTATCTGAGTTTGGTTGTTTCAAGTGGTGCAACACATGGTGTTGTGGTTAATTAAATTGGTTTAGACTCTTCTATGGGCCTTTAGGTCGTCTACTGAACGTGGCTTTGTTGAAGGCCTGGGTACACTGTGTAAGAGATATTGAAGGCCTAGCAATGCTGGGTATTTAGTTATTTTATTTGGGTCTACTGTGGGCTTGTTTGCTGTTATGTAATATTATTACTTTACTCATCATTGGGCCTGTAATAATCTTTGTATAAACAATCGGGGTTGTTAGTAAAAGGGAATGGGGGAGATTTTAATATTAATATTAGATGGGTAGATAACATCCCTATATGACTGAATGATGTGCTTGCTATATGTCGTTCATTCTCTATGCACATTGTAGAAGTCCTGCCATTAGGAGAAGCACACACTCACGCTACTTGTCTACTAGCAAAGCATGAGCTCAAATGCTTCAATTACTCCTTGTTGCTACATGTTATTAGAAAACCTGCCCTTAGGAAATAAATATCGTTAAACTTTCCTTCAATTTGCATTGCTAGAGATCATGCCTATAGGATTTTTGTCATCTCATTTGTTATTGCATCGCACTTTTCACCTAGAAAGCATACCTATTGGGTTGAAGTATAACAATAAAATCAGGTTCCAAATGCTAATCATTAGAGATCCTGTCCATAGAGTACCATTATTCGCCTTAATAACTATTAATGGTGCCCCTCTCAACATTGTTTATTGTTCACTTAGGCCATTATCAAAAGCGTGAGTAATTCTGGGTTTCTCCCGATAGATTCCACTGTCTTCACTACATAAATCACCTAGGCGCAATATCTACGGGGCTAATAACTGGGAATCGGCCATTTCAATAATCAGTATGCAACAACTATACAATCACGTCTATGAATAATGCTAGTTCCTGAAACTGCTTGCATGACTCGATGCCTTATCACATAGAAATCATGTTTATAGGGATCTAAGTTCCTTAATTCTAAACTGCCTAACATGAAAACCTATTTCGCGTGCATTTGTTGCTTAAGTGCTAAGGCAAACTTGAGCCTTAACTGCCCATATGTGAATTCAAATGTGTTTTGCATGTCGCTTAGCTTTAATATGTATGAGCAGCCTAAGTGAGGTCTAGAACCACCCAAAATAGAGGACCTCCTGGACCATAGGTATGGGACGGGTAGGGCAGCATAAGGCACGACTTATAATTGAATTAGTGCACTTTAGATAACAACTTAAAGATAGTAATCGGGGCAGGAGATGATAGTATGTGCCCGCTGAATAATATGAGTAACGCCCCATCTCGAGGGAGTTACAAAATATTGTTTATGCTGCACGGGGTGATCCTTTAGGCTAAAAAACTTAGGATCCCCCTCCCACCCCCATCTTATTTCCCTTTTATTTGAATAAAGTGTTTGTACTCATCTATTTGAAATCCTTTTTTTATAATAGAATTCTCAAACTTCGTGCTCTCTCTATCTTTGTTTATCCGACTAATTCATATAATTCAAGTTCGGCTGGGACCCACAGTTGTGGACCTCGAAGAGTGTCTAACACCTTCTCTTTGAGGTAATTTCGATCCCTTACCCGATCTTTGGTGATGTAAACTAGTAGAACTTGAATCACTTGCAAATAGGTTCCCTAACGCACCTTAAAAATCGTTAGGTGGCGATTCTCCTCTTTTAATACTTCCTTAAAAGAGTTGTCACATGTCGAAGCCCCATTTCGCAATAAAAAGGGGCGCGACAGCATGGCGACTCTGTTGTGGATTCACACTTAGGCTCTTACCATAACGAATTTGTCTTATACGAATTAGTCTTCTTTGATAAACTCGCTTCCTTCTTCTTTTTATTTGCTGCTACATGCACATCCCGCTCATATTTTCCTTTTATTTGTCCAATTCATTGTTACATGCATATCCCTTCCCTATTTTCCTTTATTTGAATTTGTGGTAACATGCAAATCCCATCCCTTATCCACCCTTCCTAGCTCGAATTGGTCAAAATATGCGTACCTCTGTTCTTAGTCATATTTATTTGCTCTAAGCTATTTTTTATTTGTTTTAAAATTTCTACATTATGTCTCTCCCACCCCTACTCCCTCGCTTACTTTATCATATTCCCTATATTACATGAACTAACTTCTTTTTGTTTTTCTTTCTTTCTTTTTATGTATTTTATGTTTTATCTCCATACTGTGCTTATTGCTTTCACATGTTTATCATGAAAATACTTGACAATGTGTTATTTATCTTCGCATATAGCATGCTCCACATCATATTCCACTCGTGCCAAATTAATACCATAGCGGCGCTTGATGAGTGTCCACGCTCTTCTGAAATTACCCTTTTAATTGGAAAGGCTTATTTGCGGTAAACTAGTCAATCAGCGGTGCAGTCGACGGTTTTGTGCCTTTCCCTCTCAAGTTGTCCACTTGAGAGTACCAGTCTAGACCTTCTAGAAAACTCACTCAATATCAATTGTGCATGAATCATATCAAACCTAGTATTGGTTAGAACATTGTCCGCGTGATAATCCGCTAAGATAATCCTTGTCCAAAGTCCGACGGGATTTCCCTAATCCCAATGAACACCATCACGTTATGTGTATTATTTGGAGAAAACATGCCGATGTGTTGATCATTAATGTGTAAATAGTCAGATCCGGGGGGAAAAGGGCTAACTCTATTAGTTTTGCAGAAAATGAGGCACGAAGTCCCCAGGTTCGACATGGTTCAAAACATCCCACCTTTGCTGCTTGATTGGTGGAAGATCCTCTCACCTAGTGACAAGAACCATGTGAAAAGGGTCCTCAAAAATTTACCCTCTTTATTGGACATTCGGTCAAATAATGCATTGATTGAGGCTGCCACTATGTTTTGGGATGAGAAGAGAGTTGTCTTCCGCTTTGCTGACATAGAAATGACTCCTCTCTTAGAGGAAATAGGAGGCTTCATTGGGCTATCATGGGATAGTCCGGGTTTACCGATACCAGAAAATTGCACTCCCCGACATTTCTTGAAATGATGGGTTTCAAGAAAAATGATGAGTTACTATGTCTGAAAAAATCCTACATACCATTTGAGTTCCTTTATGAACGTTATGGGAAAATAAATTCATATCGCCTTCACCATGATGAACTTTCCATTACTTCTTTGGGTTGGACACACCTCAGGGTTTTTGTATTCATTGTATGTTTTTTGGTGATGCTGATATTTCTGATGAAAGGGGAGAGGATCCACAATCTCCTAGCCATGGTTTCTAGGACTTCAATGGAGGTAATTAAGGGACAAACTCACACCATCATCCCTATTATCTTGGCCGAAATGTACCGGGCTCTAGATCGATCCAAAAAGGGTATGGGAACTTCGAGGGCTGTAATATGTTGATGCATGTATGGTTATTAGAACATTTCCAGAGAGGTGAATATCATCAAGAGCTTCTGCGACGACCACTAAATGATCACATAGCCTACCATCATCCGAAAAGAATGACATTTATCCCAGATAGGTTTGCGCAACCTAGAAGTGCTGTGAGCTGGGTGCGTTTCTTTAGCAACTTGACTGACGAAAAGGTACATTAGATGTTCGAATGGTTCCCTAGCAGCGAGTTCATCATCAGATCAAGAGAAAGCACTCATCTAGTATTGATCGGGTTAAGAGGAATCTATCATTATGCTCCTATAAGGGTAATGAGGCAAGCAGGGAGAAAGCAGGTTACACCTCGAGTTTCCAACATGGTTCAGTACAAAGCAGACTTTAAGGGGAATGCCATTCCATTCAAATTCGAGGTACAACATATGTGGATCAAAAGGTCATTGTGGAAAAAGATACCATCGAGCCAGACATGTATCATGTTGGCCATGTGTACTTCAACCCATCATGGTTGGTAGATAATATAGCGAGAGATGTCAAGCCAGGGATTAATCTGAAAAATAGGGTTATAGATGATGCTGCTAAAGCACAAGTCAAGTATAGGATGTTGTGCAAAAGGGTCTTCGAGTCCAAAGCTAGGCATTTGGAACAGCACAAAGTGGATATGGAAGCAATCAAAGAATGGAAAGAAATTGCTACTAAATCAACAGAGAGATTAAAATATTTGGAGCAAGGGTTAATGGAAGTTGAGGGGAAGATGAGGAAAAGGCTCTTGGATTGTCAGAATGCAGAAGGCAATGAAGGAGGGCATCTAGCAAGGACTTATCTACTATTGGACTGCGCGACCTGGGGAACTTGATTGATGGATCCAAGAAGGCCAAGCATGAAGAAGGTCCCTCTGGAGCCAAGTAGATTAGGAAACAAGGTTTTTACTGCTTTCTAGATACGATTAGATTTTGATTGTGATAAGGCAAATGTCATTAGTGACTCTTCTCTCATTATTATCGTTTTAGTAAGGATTTGGCTCATTTTAGCATTAATGAAATGACTCAATTATTGGCATCAATTTTCTCCAAATCTATGTGTCACTTAGGCCTACCTCGGGCACAACGAGGTCCCTCAAATTAAGACATGAATTTATTCTGCAATATATGTTTAAATATCGCAAACATCCTTTTAATACTCCTTATTGACTTGGTTACCTTTTATTTTTCTTTTCTTTTGTTTATTCCCATTCCCCAAGGTTGGTTCGGGCATACTGGCATTGTCAGCATATCATACTAGATCAAGAGGTCCTCCCCCTCCTCCTCTACCAAACGACCTCAAGAACAACGGAAAAGTCAAAATGGATGATATGAGTGGTATTAGGAAAGACAATGCTACCCATGCAGAGAATATTCAAACTTTAGATGGTCGGAGTATTCCGGCACAGAACGATATGGTCTTACATCTGGAACAGAAATATTGGAGCTACAAGGGGAACTTCAGCAGGCCCAGAACATGGAAAACCTTTCCCTCACCCTAAATGTTCCCGACATCAACCAACAAAATGCCCAAAACTCGACACCTCCCCAAAACACACAAAACCAAAATCCGCAAAATCCTCCCGTACCTCATCAATACGCCACACCTCCTCAAAACCCTAATCATCCACCAGTATCTACCCCTCCACAGCACCATCACCATCCAACTCAGTATCCACAAACCACCACTTATCATACTTCTCAAAATGCACCACTACCTACCCATGATCCCCAAAACTCAACCAACGATCACCACTATGTCCAGATTCTTGGAGTCCATCAAATCAATCCTATATACGTGTAAACCTTACCCCACACCCCACAACAGACCCTATACATACCTAAATCCGCCGAGAAGGACCTTCTCATCAAGAACATGGCGAAAGAACTCAAGAAACTTACTGGCAGAGTTCAAAGTGTTGAAGGGGGTAAAGGTATTGAGGTATTAAATTATGAAGATTTGTGTATTCAGCCAGATCTAGAGCTGCCAAAAGGTTACAAACCTCCTAAGTTTGAAATGTTCGACGGGACTGGAGATCTGAAGGTGCACTTGAGAACGTATTGTGGCAAGCTTGTAGGGGTTGGTAAGGATGAAAGAACCCGCATGAAGCTGTTCATGAGGAGACGCCCTATCTTGGTACATCAGTCAGAACCCAAAGAAATGGGTTAATTGGGTGAGCATGGCGTCGAATTTTATGGACCGGTTTAGGTTTAACACAAAAAATGCACCAGACGTTTTCACATTCAGAATCTTAAAAAGAAGCCAACAGAAACTTTTCGGGAGTATGCTACTCGGTGGAGGTCCGAAGCTGCAATAGTAAGGCCAGCACTGGAAGAAGAACATATGAATAAGTTCTTTGTCAGAGATCAGGATCCGCAATACTATGAGAGACAAATGGTTATTGAAAGCCATACATTTTTTGAGCTCATCAAATTGGGAGAAAGAATAGAAGAAGGGATTAAAAGCGGAATGGTGACAAATTTTGAAGCACTCCAAGCTACAAACAAAGCCTTACAGTCAGGAGGTATCTCTAAAAAGAAAGAAGTAGGTGTAGTGATGGTAGCCCAAGGTCCAAAATCTCCTCTTACATACCAAACATCCCCACCCACATATCAGCCTTCACCTCCTAGATACCAATAACCTGCTACTACTTACCATACTTATAACACCCAGCCAGCATACTACCACTCACTACCAGCCCACCAAAACTACCAAAAACCTAGACCGAATTTCGACCGCAGACCACCCAAACAATACACCCCAATTGTTGAACCCATAGACCAATTGTACGAGAGACTAAAGGTTGTCGGTTATGTCACTTCCATTCCCGTTGCTGCTATGGAAAACTCCTCCCAGTGGATTAATCCAAATAAGACATGTGACTATCACTCAAGAATAAAGGGTCATACTATTTATGAATGTCGCACTTTGAAGGATAACATTCATACATTAATTGACACCAAAGTTATACAGGCAAAGGAGGTTTCACCCAATGTCCGTAACAATCCTCTCCCGAATCACATGGGTGAAAGGGTAAACGTGATAGAGACTGATGAAGAATGAGACTCAGAAGGGTCAATTGGACTCATTCGAGAAGGGGACAATCCCAAAACATCTCCAGTCACCCCCACACTGTGGTACAAACTCAAGCACCGATTGTGGTTGAAGTAGTCGCACCAACTCCGTTTGAGGTTGAAGTGAAAACACCATTCACCGTGATGGTAGCACCTACACCGTCTTTCAAGTCTATTGCTAAAACTTGGGACTATGTGGCGGAAGAAAGAAGGAAAGGAAAGGAAAAAATGGAAGAAACAAGTGCAGCGCAAGGCATGACCAGAACTGGTAGGGTTTATACACTCGAGCATTTGGGAGGAACAAGCAAAGAAGCAGCTTCTAAGTTGCCTATCATTGAGCCTGGCCCAGATGATCTTTGGAGAAAGGTGTCGGCGAGAGAATATTTTGTGGTTGATCATCTGAACAAAACCCCTGCTCAAATATCCATTTTATCACTGTGTAGAACTCCGAGGTACATATGAATGCCTTGATGAAGGCGTTGAACGAAGCCTATGTACCCAATAACATTACCACCAGAGAGATGGCCAACATGGTAGGGCAAGCGTCGGAAAGCCACAAGATCACTTTTCACGAAGACGAACTACCGCCGGAAGGACTGGGTCACAACAGGGCACTGCACATCACAGTGCAGTTTGAGGACAAATTCATTGCCAGGGTCCTGATAGATGGGGTTTCAAGTCTCAACATCTGTCCTCTAACTACCTTGAAAAGGTTAGGTAAGGGTCTGCATGAGATACAAGCATGGAGCATGAGCGTGAAAACATTCGATGGGTCCCAAACGGCCATAATTGGGGAGACCAACCTCAGCCTACAGATGCGTCCGACCTAGTTTGATGTTGAGTTTCAAGTGTTAGATATATCCGCTACATTCAATATGTTGTTGGGAAGACCTTGGATGCATAGCGCTGGGGTCATGGCTTCTACTCTACATCAGGCCGTGAAGTTCGAATGGAACCATCAGGAAGTAATCATCCATGGGGGCGGAAGTAATCCCATTTACACCAATCAAATTGTTCTGATTGTCGAGAATAGAAGGAAGTTGGGTGGAGAAACATACCATCGCATCGAGCGCGTCAATGAAATTGAGAAGGATAAATGGTGGAGCAGTAAGATAGAAAGCATATTGGCATGGGAAGGGTATGAACCTGGTAAGGGTCTTGGTAAGGATCTTCAGGGTATCACCAAACCAATACAGCCAAAACGTCACGGCACAACTTTTGGGCTTGGGTATGAATTCACCTGGCACGAGTATCAGAATTGGTCGCCGTCATAGTGTGGTCCTTATTACCCTCTAGAGAAGCCGGTACCATATTTGAGCCAGTCATTTCACCAAGCAGACATGATTTGGGGGTCCGAAGAAGATGAAGTTCTAGCTGGAATAAGGAATCTATTCCTGGATGATGAAGACATGGACTGTAGTGCGATACTTGAGGAGGAGGAGGAGGAGGAGGAGGAAGGCCTTATTATTCAGACAATGGATAAAGGAGCCATTCTCAAGAATTGGCCTGATGAACCATCAAGGGCCCGCCGAGTTCCTGGGTAGCCTGGCAATTAGCATCATTTATTTTGAAAGCTATTTTATGGGCATTTAAGATATTTTCAGTATTTTGTGTTGAAACGTTTTCGTTTTGAATAATTGCTCGAATCATTGAACTGCATTTGTTTGACGTTTTAATATTTATCAATGGATTGATGTTTTAGTATTTATTATTATCTTTTACATTTCTCTCTACAATGTTATTATTACTTACCCTGATGAACTTACGACTGTGACATGTAATGAGACAACGCAACATAAGGATAGTGATTTAGATGATCTGGAAGAGGATATAATACCCGAGGAGATTATTAGAGAAGTGGAAAATTTTGAAAACAAGCCTAAGTCCAATTTGGATGAGATTGAAATAGTTAATTTGGGAAACTTTGAAACAATCAAGGAAACTCATGTAAGCATTCACCTATCGCCGTTAGAGAAAGAAGAATACATCCGAATTTTGAAAGAGTATGAGGATATTTTTCATGGCTATGATGATATGACCGGTTTGAGCACGTCTATGGTGGCTCATAAGCTACCGACCATCCCTATGTGTCCGCCTGTAAAGCAGAAGCTCAAAAAGTTCAAGCCAGATATGAGTCTGAAAATAAAAGAGGAAGTCACCAAGCAGATCAAAGCTAAGGTTCTCACAGTGATTAAAATACAACCTGGTTGGCTAACATCGTGCCAGTTTCGAAGAAGGAAGGGAAAGTCAGAGTATGTGTCGACTATCGGGATTTAAACAGAGCAACTCACAAAGATGATTTCCCATTTCCCAATATACACATATTGATCGACAATTGTGCCAAGTATGAACTCCAATCCTTTGTGGATTACTTCACGGGATCAGATCTAGATGGATGAAGAGGAGGCCGAAAACACAACCTTTATTACACCATGGGGAGTGTATTGCTACAAAATGATGTTGTTTGGCCTAAAGAATGCTGAAGCCACTTATATGAGGGCCATGACAACCATTTTCCACGACATGATACACAAGGATATAGAGGTGTACGTGGGCGACGTCATCATCAAATCTAAGAAGAGTACAGATCACATAACAGACTTGAGGAAGTTCTTTGATCGACTTCAAATGTACAATCTGAAACTGAATCCCGCAAAATGTGTCTTCGGAGTCCCTGCTAGAAAGTTGTTAGGGTTCATCGTCAACCGCCAAGGAATTGAGCTAGACCCGTCAAAGGTCAAGGCTATCCAAGACTTGCCACCTCCAAAGAACAAGAAAGATGTGATGAGTTTCTTAGGGTGTCTCAATTACATCATCCGTTTCATAGCACAATCAACTGTGATCTGTGAACCAATTTTCAAAATGTTGAAGAAGGACGATGCAACAAGTTGGACTGAAGAATGTCAGAAAGCCTTTGACAAAATCAAGGAATATTTGTCCCCACCACCAGTCCTGGTCCCACCAGAACCTGGGAGACCTCTGCTACTCTATTTATCTGTACTATATGGGGCTTTCGGATGTGTCTTGGGATAACACGATGAGACAGGGAGGAAAGAACATGACATATACTACCTGAGTAAGACATTCACACCCTACGAAACATAATATTCTTTGCTGGAATGCACTTGATGTGCTCTGACATAGGTAGCTCAAAATGAGGCACTACTTCTGTGCCTACAGCACATATCTCATATCAAGGATGGATCCGCTAAAATACATCTTCCAGAAACCCATGCCTACAGGGAAGTTAGCAAAATGGAAGATATTGCTGAGTGAGTTCGACATCATCTCTGTAACTCAGAAATCGGTCAAGGGGAAAGCGTTGGCAGATTATCTGGCAGAAAATCCTGTAGGTGGAGAGTACGAACCACTGAAAACGTATTTCCCGATGAAGAAGTCGCATTCGTGGGAGAAGATATCACCGAAACATACGATAGTTGGAGAATGTTCTTCGATGGGGCTGCAAAGAGTGGGTATCGGAGCAGTTTTGGTATCAGAGACAGGTCAACATTATCCAGTATCTGCAAAGCTCGTATTTCCATGTACAAACAATATGGCAGAATATGAGGCTTGCATATTAGGACTCAAGTTGTTCATTGACATGAACATTCAAGAATTGTTGGTAATTGGTGACTTCGTCCTTTTGGTACATCAAGTTCTAGGAGAATGGGATACAATAATACCAAAATATTATCGTAATTGTACTACGTACAAGAACTGATGAAGAAATTCATAAAGATAGAGTTCAAACATGTTCCGAGAATCCAGAATGAATTCGCAGATGCATTGTCCACTCTATCTTCCATGATACAACACCCAGACAAGAATTTCATCGATCCTATCCCAGTAGGGATTCATAATCAGCCATTTTATTGTGCTCGTGTTGAAGAAGAAACTGATGGAAATCCATGGTTCCATGACATCAAAGAATATTTGACAAAAGGAGAGTACTCGGAGCATGCAAATCATACTCAAAAATGCACACTCTGAAGATTATCGAACCACTTCTTCCAAAACGGAGGAATTATGTACAGAAGGACTCCAGATCTGGGGTTATTATGGTGTGTCGACGCCAAGGAAGCATCCAAATTGCTCGAAGAGATACATGCCGGAACTTGTGAACCACACATGAATGGATTTGTTTTAGATAAGAATATATTAAGAGCATGATATTTTTGGATGACTATGGAAACGGACTGCAACAGGTATGTCCAAAAGTGTCATCAATGCCAAGTACATGTGGATATGATACGAGTGACACCCAATGAACTTAATGCAACAACTGTACCTTGGCCTTTTTATGCTTGGGGGATGGATGCCATCGGTCCAATCGAACCCTCCGCTTCAAATGGGCACGGGTTCATTCTAGTGGCCATAGTCTATTTCACAAAATGGGTTGAAGTCGCATCTTACAAGGTTGTAACTAGAAGGTCGTTGCAAATTTCGTTAGGGATCGTATTGTTTGTCGATTCGGGGTGATGGAATCAATCATCATCGGCAATGCCGCCAACCTTAATAATGATTTAATGAGATCCATATGTGAAACCTTCAAGATCAAGTATAAGAATTCCACAGCATACATGCCTCAAATGAATGGAGTTGTGGAAGCCGCCAACAAGAACATCAAGAAGATACTAAGGAAGATGGTAGATAATCACAAACAATGGCATGAGAAATTACCATTTGCCTTACTGGGATATCGTACCACGGTTTGCATATCAACTGGGTCAACTCCGTATTTACTGGTCTATGGAACTGAAGCCATCATTCCCACCGAAGTAGAAATCCCTTATTTAAGGATTATACAAGAGGCTGAACTCAATGATGCAGAATCGATACGAATTCGCTATGAACAATTGGCTCTCATTGACGGGAAAATAAGGAATGTGGTATGTCACGGTCAACTTTACCAGAACAGAATGTCCAGATCTTTCAACAAAAGGGTCAGGCCTAGACAATCACACCAGGGCAGCTGGTGCTGAAGCGGATCTTCCCGCATCAAGATGAAGCCAAAGGGAAATTTTCACCCAATTGGCAAGGGTCCTACATGGTTCATAGAGTACTAACAGGAGGAGTGCTCATACTTGCAGAAATGGACGGAGAAGTTTGTCCAAAACCTATCAACTCAGACGCAATCAAAAGATACTACGTTTAGATTGTTTACATTTCTTCATCTGATGTAACTGAACTACGCTTAACCTAATTCCCATTTAAGAGGGGATACATAGGCGGCCATGTGGGTTCGGTCACATCTCAATAAAGTCTTCATTTTGCCATGGTCAGAAACTGGGGCAGATTCTGAAGCAAGTCCGGCCAATTTCGTCATACTATATTTTAAAATAACTACATTCATCAAATGCATGCATATTTTTCAAAAAATTTATTTTATAAACAACTAGATGATTCCCAAGGTAACTCAAACAGGATCTCAAGACAGGAGCAAAAGCAAAACAAGAAGACGAAATCACGAACCAACCTTCCCTCACAAAAGTCACAATTTGTCTTTGGATGCAGGCACAGTAAGGCAATAATATATGCAGACACATCAGGTCACTACCATTGAGATAAAAAATTATCTATCACAAGCACCTCCATCTAAGAAATACTCTATTATCACTCATCGTTTTCTTTGCATGAGGCTAAGCGATGCCTCCTTAATTACATAAGGCTAAGAATTGTCTTTCTTTGCATAAGACTAAGCACTGTCTCCTAATTGCATGAGACTAATTGTCTCCTATTTTTGCATGAGACTAACCACTGTCTCCTAACTGCATAAGGCTAAGCATCACCTTTCTTTGCATGAGACTAAGCACTGTCTCCTAATTGCATGAGAATAAGCATTGTCTCCTATTTTTGCATGAGGCTAAGCCATGTCTCCTCTCCCTGCATAAGGCTAAGCATTACTTTTCTTTGCATGAGACTAAGCGTTGTCTCCTAATTTCATGAGACTAATCACTGTCTCCTATTTTTGCATGATGCTAAGCCCTTCCTCCTCAACTGCATAAGGCAAAGCACTACCTTTCTTTGCATGAGCTAAGCATTGTCTCCTAACTGCATAAGGCTAAGAATTGCCTTTCTTTGCATGAGACCAAGTATTGTCTCCTAATTGCATGAGACTAAGCACTGTCTCCTATTTTTGCATGAGGCTAAGCCCTGTCTCCTCTCCCTGCATAAGGCCAAGCATTGCCTTTCTTTGCATGAGACTACGCGTTGTCTCCTAATTGCATGAGACTAAGCATTGTCACCTATATTTACACAAGGATAAGCCCTGCCTCCTCAACTGCATAAGGCTCAGCACTTTCTTTCTTTGCATGAGACTAAGCACTGTCTCCTAACTGCATAAGGCTAAGCACTGCCTTTCTTTGCATGAGACTAAGCAATGTCTCCTAATTGCATGAGACTATGCACTGTCTCCTTTCTTTGCATGAGGCTAAGCATTGCCTCCCTAATTGCATAAGGCAAAGCATTGCCTTTCTTTGCATGAGACTAAGCACTGTCTCTTTTCCTTGCATAAGGCTAAGCATTGTCTTTCTTTGCATGAGATTAATCACTATATCCTAATTGCATGAGACTAAGAATTTTCTCCTATTTGCATGAGGCTAAGCCCTGCCTCTTCATTTGCATAAGGCTCAGCACTGCCTTTCCTTGCATCAAGACTAAGAAATGTCTCCTTTCCTTGCATAAGGCTAAACATTGTCTTTCTTTCCATGAGACTAATCATTGTCTCCTAATTGCATGAGACTAAGCATTATCTCCTATTTGCATGAGGCTACGCATGGTCTCCCTAATTGCATAAGGCTAAGAACTTCCTTTCCTTGCATCGAGACTAAGCGTCGTCTCCTATTTTGCATAAGGCTAAGCACTGCCTCCTCAAATGCCTAAGGCTAAGCATTTCCTTGTCCTTTCATAAGACCAAATGTGATCTCCACTACGCTATTTAAAACCTAGAACTATCCTCTATTCGGCCGAGGCTAAGAACTACCCTAATCTTACATAAGACTAAGATCTGTATTGTTTTACTTTGCATACGACCTAGAACCATATCTTTGCATCTCATGGGCTGAAACATCACCATTTTGTCCAAAGGCATCATAGTCCGAAGGCACCATCCTCATAGACGGAAGACACTATTCCATGTTCTGAGGATCTCTCAATATTGCACATCATTATTCAAAGGCGTCATGGTTCAGTGGCATCATTTTCATGGCCCGAGGACATCATTTCATGGCCTGCGAATCCCTTATCACATGATTCATGGCCCAGGACGTCATGGTCTAGGACATCATCCTCACCGTCCAAAGACAACTTTCATGGTCCTAGGGGAATTTGCATCATGTTTAATCCATATATACTTGCGTGCATTGTGTTCTAAGTTTGCAGGTAATCCAGGAAATAACCGTTCTCCAAACGGGAGCAATCTTTGCTCCGGTTTCCATTCAACGTCACATCCTGCAATTATTTCAAACGCAACTAATTGCCATCAGTTACCCATTCTTACTTGATAATCGTTCAGATACTCGTTTTGAGATACAACCATAACATTTTAGATTCACATTCACGACCTCGTATCAACTCATCCAATATTGTATTACCCAACAGAACCCTTTCCGAAACATACAACTATTCCTATAACAACTCCCTCGGTTCAGTTCACTGTTGGATCCAGAACTACACACGGCTTGATTCCCGTAAAATCAGGGATATGTAGGCAACTCAGGAACCAGGGTTCGGCCTTCATTTTTTAAATCACCTCATTCAGTCAAAATCGGCCATCATTTTCTTTATCCTACAACTCTTTCATCATTCCCGGGTAAAGAGGGGCAGCTGTTGATACTCAATTTTGGCCTCATATTTTCTAAAATACATTTATACTTTCAAAATAGCATATTTGCATCATTATTTAGTTTACAAACCTATACAAGCATTTTCTATAATTTTCCATAATTTTTAGAGCTTTAAGCTAATTTTCTTGTATTTAAATTATATATAAATATCTATTAATTGTCCTTTTAAATTATTTTGTGATGACTTAGTTACATAAAGTAATTATTTTGCACCTATAATATAAGTTTCAAACATTTTATTTCATTCCATATAATTACATTAGCATTTTTAAGTTATTTATCTAATTTTACAATAATGGCCTATATTCATACATAAAGGCTCTTTATTTTATATTATTTACGTCAAAATAGCATATTTATATTTTTTATAACACAAAGTTATTATTTTAAATATTTCAGTGCATAAATAATATTTTCATTCATTTATTAAGAATTTTTATAAATCATTTTGACAAATTTTGGGGTATTTAAATAATAGCCGAATTTTTACCTATTTTCGGACCCAAAACTACCCAAACCTTAGCCTAATTTACCCAAGCCCAAAACCAGACTACCCTTTAATAATACCCTGCCGGCAATCTGTTTAAATAACCCGCCCCAACCCCATTCTTTTATCTTGGCCGTTGAAGATCAACGGCCCCTAATAAATCAACCATTTTTAGTTACCCCCTTTCACGCAAAACCCTAACTTATTTCCCCTTGCCCAGCCACCTCATCATCCTCTCATCTCTCCACCCGCCTCTGTTAAACCCTAGTCGTTGTAACCCTAACCTTCTCCGATTCTGATTCAAACATGGAATCAATTCATGATTTACTTACCTATTTTTTGATACTCTACTATTATACGCATGTCTATGGTGTTACTTAGTTCTTTCCCTACTTTTGGCAAGAACTGATTTTCAAGATCGAGTCCGTTCTACTTTGATTCCGTGAAGATCTAGACGATCTTTCATCTATATACACTCTATAATAAACGATTCTCGCATTATTGGTTCGATTTAAAGCCGTCAATCCCAACTAGGGTTTGAGATTTTCCCTTTTTCTTTATTGAATTTCGATTGATATTCTTCCCTTTCCTGTGTTTGACTGATATTTTCCTTATTTTCTGTTTACTCTATTGTACTTCCTTATTTTATGTGTTATTTGCCCTAAAACTGACTCTGATTGATTCTCGCATGCTATATTTTTCTTATTCTCTGTTTAATCTACCGTGTTTCCCTATTTTATGTGTTAAATCTGCTACTATATAAACCCCTCCCCTAAATCCCTTGAAATAGACTTTTGAATCTCCTAATCACTACAATTGTTCTCACTACTCTCCTCTCTCACTCATTGTCACACTCGAACACTCTCTAAAATCATTGAATTAGGGGACAACTGAAAGCCAAGGCCATTAAACAACCTCCTCCAGTGCAAGCACTACTCGGAGCCCATTCTCGAGGCTCTTGTGAACTTTGACGCATCGGGGACTTGGGGTTTTTCTATTACGCACTTTACTCTTTTGATTCTGCTACTGGTTAGTGTTTTAACCCTTACAATGTTCAATTTCTTTCTTTCTTTCTGCATATGTATTTGAATTACATGAGCATGATTTAACTATGATAATGTTCAATACTCTGTTGTCATTCTGTGATAATTAAACACATGGGATAGTTTACTATTTGTGTTATGCTAATACGTATTCTTCATTATGATTTGCACTTCTGTGATTCCTTGTTTTCTTAAATAGGTTTCGTACCATTTAGCATCTGAGCATGTTTAGTTTTGAACTTCAACGAAAGTCCATTTTGATGTGAGTCTGATTAGTGTGACTCTATGTTATAAAATTTCTTCATATTATGTTTTGGGTACTACCACAACTCTATGGAATGCTTCTTTAAAGTCTGCTTTAAAACATGTTTCATGTTGTCTTGATTTTTTTATTAGACAAATACTCTATTTTTCTATCAACTATGACCTTGCTCCTATGCTAATATGTTTTCCCAGTATGCCTTGGTTCATTTGCTACTCTATCCTTTCAGTGATTATCACAATGTGTGTATCCCTCCATCATATATAAATATTGATTAATATGGAATTAGGGTGTAGAATTAACTTTATTTGGATATCTAGATCTCAACTATTTTAACTTCATGCATCTATAATGATAACCTATGTACGCATGTAAACATGTTTTCTTCTCCTAATTCCTTGTCTATGTGGTACTTTGATTTGTATACCTTGTTGAATCTACTGGCCTGCTTGTCCAGTTGCTCTGTATGCTCAATTTGGAGTATTACTTGATTTTTGTCCCTCTATAAATATCCACTCTCCTTATTTTCTACTCTGATATTCTAAATTCTCATTCTTAGCCCACTGAAAGCCAAGGCTATCTAGGTTCTATTGTTGGCCTCCCTAGTGTGAGTCACTGCTCGGGGTTTGAGGCCCTTGTGAACTCTGACACACTAAGGCTTGGTCCTAGTCATTCCCTCAACCTCCAAAGTTGTCTCTAATACTTTACTTCTGTCTCATGTACTATTTATCTGAGTTTGGTTGTTTCAAGTGGTGCAACACTTGGTGCTGTGGTTAATTAAATTAGTTTCGACTCCTCTATCGGCCTTTGGGTCGTGTACTGAACGTGGCTTTGTTGAAGGCCTGAGTACGTTGTGTAAGAGATATTGAAGGCCTAGCAATGCTGGGTATTTTTTTATTTTATTTGGGTCTACTGTGGGCTTGTTCATTGTTATGTAATATTATTGTGTTACTCATCATTAGGCCTGTAATAATCTTTGTATAAACAATCGGGATTGTTAGTAAAAGGAATAGGGGAGTGTTGGCCCAAGAAATTGTATGGTTTTAAAGATTGACAAAGGAACTTAAAGTTGAACCAGGTCCACCATTGGCGACATAGACACATGCAGAGTTAAAGGCACGTGAGGTGAACATGCAGGAGATAAATGAAATATGCGAATTAAAGAGATATCTCCTGATCGAAAAGATTGTAAAATAATAAGGAGAAGAACTCCTTATTCAGTAAGAACAGAATCAAAGATAAGGAAGGATTCGAGGAGTTAAGATTAACTAGAACTTCTTCCACCAAGGAAGAGTAGCATTAGAACTCTAGTAAATCTCTCGTCTACTAATCCTATATATTGCAGATTGTTCTTATTATACAGGCACGCACAAAAGCAGAAGTTAAGCAATAATTGAGAGTTGCTAATTTTGTAAGCAGTTTGTGTGAGATTTAAGTGTGCGACTCTGAAGCTACTTGAACCAGCTAGAAGAAGCAGTTCCAACTGTTGTCTTTTAGTCTAGTTAACTTGTAGTAGGGATTTCAATTTGTACCTTATAGCTTTATCTAGAAGCATTTGTAATAGTACTGAGTGTTCAAGTTATATCTAAGTTGGAGTTTGTCACAAATAGCTAGAGGCTAGTTTTCCACAAAGGGATTAGAGTTAATCCTAGGTTTACAAAGAGTTTTTGTAAATGTTGTTTTTGGCTCAGTGATTGTAGTGGAGTGTTTGGGAAAATCTTACTGGAAAGTAGGTCGTGGTTTTTCACCTTTTTGAGCTAGGTGTTTTCCACGTAAAATCCTTGTGTTCTTTATTTTCTGTATTTATTATTCCGCAAACAATATAGGTTGGAACACATAGAAGAACCTGGTCCTTCTATAACTAGTGCACGTGAAAATCGGACACCACACAAATTAACCCCCCCCCCCTATGTGTGTTATTGATGTTTTAGAACATCAATTGGTATCATAGAGGGTTATCTTTGAAGAGGCTAACACCTTAGGAAAAGATCAAGATGAGTGCACCACCTGGGAACTGGGAAGGACAATCAACCGCTAGGCCTCCACTCTTCAATGGGCAGTACTACTCCTGGTGGAATAACAGGATGAGAGATCATATAATTGGTGAAGACTATGATCTATGGGACATAATTATTGATGGTCCTATGGCCACCATGAAGAAAATTTTGAAGGAGTAGACGTGCCAAAGACAAGAGCTAACTGCACTGTTGAGGATTTGAGAAAGTGGGAGAAGAATGCTAAGGCCAAGAAGTGGCTTGTGTATGGACTTGGTCCAGATAAGTATAGCAGAATTCAAAGATGCACTAATGTCAAAGAAATTTGGGACACTTTGCAAGTGGCTCATGAAGGAACTGCTCAAGTGAAGATATCCATAGGTACTCTACTATATTCTCAATATGAGAATTTCTCTATGAAGGGAGGAGAGACCATTCAAGAGATGTACACTAGGTTCACTATATTGACTAATGAACTGAAATCTCTTGGAAGGACTCTTCTTGAGGAAGAAAAGGTTGAGAAGATTTTGTAAGGGTTCTTCCAGTATCTTGGGAGAGAAAGATCACTACAATTCAAGAATCTAAGAACATTGCAACTCTCAAACTGGTTGAGCTAATTGGAAATCTTACCGCCTATGAGAGAAGGCAGACAATGAAGATGGATGTTCCCAAAAAGGAAACGTCTGAATGAAGGAACCGGAAGAAGGAATAGGTTCATCCTAAGAAAAACAAAGTATCAACAAAGTCTATGGTCGCTGCTTGGGGAGAAAGTTCAGATGAGGAGTCAGATGATGAAGATGAAGATGAACAAGCACTTATGGCAATTGGTGAATCAGATGAGGAATCTGAGGTAAGTATATTCCATCTCAAAGACAAGATTAAATTCCTGTCCAAAGAAAAATTCTCTGAATTACTGCTAGACTTTATTGATGAATCTAAAGTAATTAATAAGGAAAAGGAACAGTTGTCTAAGGAGTGTTTAATTTTAAAAGCAAAGTGTAAAAACCTGGAACTCAGAGTAAGTGAGACTGTAAGTGAAAACACTGCTCTGAAGAACCAGGTTCATCCACTTGAGACAAATGTCCTAGAGTTAAAATCTAAAATCTAAAACTGAAACTAGGAACCAGTAAGAAGATAGCTGACGACTCTCAACTCACCTTAGAAGAAAATATAGGTAAACTAAAAGATGAGTTGTATAGGAAGGATGAACAGATAAGAATGTTAAAGGAGGAACTTGGTGAGGTCAAGCATGAACTAGACATAACTTGTAAATGGAACAGATCCTCCGATGCTTTGACATGGCTACAGGAACATCATAGTAGCAATAAGAGAGGACTTGGCTTTGGGAATCAGCTGCCTAAATGGGATCCTAAAAGCAAGTACCTCACCCTTCCTGAGAACAAAATTTGTACCCACTGTGGTAAGACTGGTCACTACAAAAGTGAATGCAATGCAAAAGAGAAGGCCAGTCAAAAGAATAAAAGTTTTGTTCGAGGGAAGAAGTGGTTACCAAATTGGGATAAAAAGAATTTAATTCATCCTTTTGCTTATAGAAAGGGACCCAAACTAGTTTGGGTTCCTAAGACTAACCCCTGATTTTCTTTTGTAGGTTCAAGTGAAAGGAAGTAGCCAAATATGATACATGGATAGTGGCTGCTCAAAACACATGACTGGTAACAAGGACCAGTTCCTTTCACTTGAGGACCTCAAATGAGGAAATGTCTCCTTTGAAAATGGAAAGAAAGGTGAAATCATTGGGGTTGGTAAGGTAGGTAAGGATGACACTCGTTCCATTGAGAATGTCTACCTAATAGATGGCTTGAAATATAGCCTAATCAGTGTGTCACAACTGTGTGACAGAGGTAACTTGGTAGCATTCACCTCTACAAAATGTTTTGTAATAAATCTTATCACTGACAAGATTGTTTTGCAGGGAAAAAGAGTGCACAATATATACATCATAGACCTATCCACACTTTCATAAAATGAACTAACATGCTTAAGTGTGATGGACAGTGATCCCATCCTTTGGCATAAGAGACTTGGACATGCAAGTCTGAGTCAACTTAACAAACTAGTCTCCAAGGACTTAGTGACAGTCTGCCTAATATTAAGTTCAAGGAAGACAAAGTCTGTGAGGCTTGTGCAAGGGGAAAGCAGGTAAGATCCTCTTTCAAAAGCAAGAAAGTGGTAAATACCACCAGATCGATGGAACTGGTCCATATGGATCTTTGTT
>ML405659.1:123216-160476 GCA_005239525.1 Nicotiana knightiana | reverse complement strand
GATATGTAATGGTGCTTGTTGATGACTATTCTAGATTTACCTGTACATTTTTTCTAACATCTAATGATGTTCGACATGTTTACTTCCTTTGTTATAAAAATTCAAAAACAATTAGGAAATCAACTTGCATAAATTAGGTCTGATCATGGCACTGAATTTGAAAATGCTAAATTTGCTGAATTTTGTGATGAGCATGGCATAGATCACAACTTTTCTGCTCCTAGAACTCCACAAAAAAATGGAGTAGTTGAAAGAAAGAATAGGACACTTGAAGATATGGCTAGGACTATGCTTCTTTCTATTAAACTACCTCATATCTTCTACGCAGAAGCTATTAATATTGCATGATATATCATAAACGGGTGCATGACTAGGCCACTTGTAGAGAAGACTCCCTATGACTTAAAGGGAGAAAGCCAAACATATCCCACCTTAGGGCTTTTGGTTGCAAGTGCTTTGTGCACAACAATGGTAAAGACTCCCTAGGTAAGTTTGATCCCAGAAGTGATGAGGGAGTATTCTTGGGATATTCTTCACATAGTAAGGCTTATAAAGTCTATAACAAAAGAACTATATGTGTTGAAGAAAGTGTGCATGTAGTTTTTGATTAAACTAACATTCTTTCTGAGAGACAGGAACAAGAGGATGAAGAAATTGGGCTAGTCAGAAACTCAGTCCAAACTAGAGCAACACTGGAGGAAGGAACAGGTGATGAAACAGGTTCATCCCTCCCTGGAAACATGACATGGGGAATTGAACAAATTAATTTCCAAACCTCATTGGAACCTAGACCTGATCCTGTTCCACAACAACAAGGCACTAATGGAACTTCAAGGAGTAACCAGTTAGTTGTGAAACCATACAGATATCAAAGTTCTCACCCTATATAGAACATTATCACGGATCCAACCTCTGGAATCAAAACCAGATCCTCTTTGAAGAATATGTGTGCTTTTGATGCTTTCTTATCTCTTATTTAACCTAAAAATATTGTTGAGGCTTTGCAGGATGCAGACTGGGTGAATGCAATGCAAGATGAACTCAACCAATTTGAAAGAAGTCAAGTTTGGTATCTAGTACCAAGACCCTTGGATAGATCAGTAGTTGGCACAAAATGGGTCTTCAGAAACAAACTTGATGAAGATGGAACAGTTACAAGAAACAAGGAAAGATTGATGGTTCAAGGATACAATCAGGAGGAAGGCATAGACTATGATGAAACCTTTGCTCCAGTGGCAAGGCTGGAAACAATAAGACTCCTCATAGCCTTTGCTGCTTACATGGAATTCACCCTTCACCAGATGGATGTCAAGAGTGCCTTCCTAAATGGCTATCTAAAGGAAGAGGTTTCGTCAAGCAACCTCCAGGGTTTGAGAACAAGGAGAATCCTGATCATGTTTACAAACTTGACAAAGCACTATATGGACTCAAGCAAGCTCCCAAAGCATGGTATGAAAGGTTATCAAAATTCTTGCTTGAGCATGACTACAATAGAGGTAAAATTGATAGTACTTTATTCATAAAGGAAAAAGGTAAAGATCTCTTGGTAGTTCAGATATATGTAGATGACATAATCTTTGGAGCAACCACTGAAAAGCTAAGTAAAGAATTTTCTAAACTAATGGGGAGTGAATTTCAAAATGAACATGATGGATGAGCTTAATTTCTTTTTAGGCTTACAAATTAAACAAAATTCAAATGGGAATATGATCCATCAGCAAAAGTATGTGAAAGAGTTGCTTAAAAGGTTTAAAATGGAAGATTCCAAAGAAATTGACACTCCTATTGCAACAGCCACAAAACTAGATGTAGATGAACCTGGTTCATCTGTTGACCAAAAGTTGTATAGGGGAACGATTGGTTCACTAATGTATCTCACTGCTAGTAGACCTGACATTGTTTACAGTGTAGGACTTTGTGCAATATTTCAGGCAAATCCAAAAAAATCCCACCTAACAGCAGTAAAGAGAATCTTGAGATACTTAAAAGGCAACACTGATCTCTGTCTTTGGTATCCAAAAGGTAGTAACTTTAATCTTGTGGGATATGTTGATGATGTATGCAGGTTTTCTAGTGGATAAAAAGAGCACCTCAGGTATGGCACATTTTCTGTGCTTATGTCTTGTGTCTTGGGCCACTAAAAAGCAGAATTTTGTAGCTCTATCCACTGTTGAGGCTGAGTATGTGGCTGTAGCTTCATGTTGTGCTCAATTATTGTGGATTAAACAGCAACTGCTAGATTTTGGAATTGATATTGGATGCATATCTATCTTTTGTAATAACACCAGTGCTATGAGTATGACAAAGAACCCCGTTCATCATAAAAGGACTAAGCACATAGATGTTAGACATCATTTTTTAAGGGGTAATTATGAGAACGGATTGATCTCTATTGGATTTTGTGCTATTGATAAACAGATTGCTGACATCTTTACAAAATCACTAAGTAGAGAGCATTTTTAAAGGAACAGGTTAGAGTTAGGGATGATTAACATCACCTAACTGAACCAGTTCATAATGTACATAAAAAATTGGCTAGAAATTCTGAAATTTGTGTAAATAAACAGATTAATCGTTGCTCAGTCTCATGTTGTAAATAGCATACTCTCTTGCCATGTTTTGAAATGACTCATTGGTTACTAATGATGTTTTTCTCTATTGTTGAAAATTGAGGCTTGATCAAGAGGATTCTGACATGATGAACCTGGTTCATCAGTGCTGGTTCATCTGAAAGCCGAGGTATGTGTTCTCTACTATACACACTTTGAAAAATTAATAGTTAATCATGAGCAGAACTCTACCTAATCAAAATCTTTTCACAATCTATCCTTATCCCATTTTTGAATCAGTTTCGTCTACACTAAGACTCCAATTAAGACTAAACCGCCTAAAACCTAACGAAGCAGTAACCTTCACTGATGATAAGACCTCTATTTGAACCAAAAAGGATGCCATTATATATTAATTACCTCCTCCTTTTAAAAACCCCCATCATCACCTCTGAAATTACTCACCAACTCTACAACCATCGAAACCCTTCCATCTTCCTTGCCCTCATTCTCAATCCAAAATCTTCTTCTCCCATCTTAAATCAAAGATGACTAATCCTTCAGACAACCCTGGTTCTCCACCACCTTTTACTCCATCTTCGACCTCTTCCACACCTCCACCACCTAGTCTTACTCCGTCTCAACCTAGTTCCACTATTCCTCAACCTAGCCCTAGTCCAGAACCCAGAAAAAGACGGGTTAAGATTCTCGCCAGGAAGACAGTGGCCACAGGTTCTCTCGCCAGAAAATTGAATGCCAAATTACAAACTATCCAGGTTCAAGAATCAGAAAATTCCAGTGATTCACTCAAATCAGCTACTGAGGAACCAGCATGATCATCTGATTTTGAACAGGTATCATCTGTACCGCATATCGCCTCTGAGAATGTGTCTGAAATAGCGAAGAACTTAGAAAATAGGTTTGTACTGTTGGGTCTGTGAAAAATGTGGAGTTGCCAGAAGTATGACAAAGAGGTCATAAAAATAAAATTGTGGGAAGAAATAGAGAGAGTGGGAAGTCATAGTGAAGCAAGGGGAACGGGGAAAGAAACTACTAGATTGTCTATTGGTGGTACTGAAACAGTAGTAATAGAAGAGGGAGCCAAGGAGCCAGGGGAAATAAATCAAGTGAAGAGGCTGAGGGATTAGTAAATCTAGGAAAATCTACAGATGAACATGGTTCATCCATTGAGGAGACATTGGCAGATCTTATGAAGAAGTTAGGAGAGAGTTATAAACCAAAGAAGAAAAGGACTCCAAACACTAAGGGGTCTGAAACTGCAGGAGCAAGTAAGAAGAGAAAAGTCACTCCACCTGCTGGTTCTGAAACTCCTCTTCCAAGAGGAAGAACCACAAGAAGTGCACTTAGGCAGAGTGAGGAGTTACAAAAATCTTTGAAGAAAAGTAAGAGAAAGAGAGCTGAGAAGGGAAAGGAGAAAATTGTTGAGCCTGTAGAGGCTGTGGAGATTGAGGAGATGGACCTGGTCCATCAAGATGATCAAAGGGCAGAAATTGAGGTGCAGACCCCCAATCCAAAGAAAGCCAAGACTTCTTCAAAGAAGCCTGCATCTTTGTCTGCTACACCCTCAACTGTAGCCAAGAGAACCAGGTCTACAGTAAAGTCAAAGAAAGTTCAAATTGATGAAGAGGAAAATTGGAGTGCTGATGAAGAAGATGAGACTGCTGGAGAGAAGGACAATTTGACTAAGTTTGGGAACCGCACCATTTTGAAGGGGGGATTTCTGAAAGATTTGGAGGAATCTGGAATGGTCTATCTGATGGATAAGCTAGAGGTGCAGGGATAGAAGAACATGGTCCTTCAGCTAGATGGGAGGTTGGCCAGAAGTGAGATAGTCGAGTTCATGGCCAATGTTGTAGTCAAGGACGGTAGGGTCTCTAGCCAAGTGAAGGGGACCAAAATTTCATTTGATGCCATAGAATTGGGAGAAGTGCTTGGGATCCTGCCTGAAGGATATGATGATTACACCAGGCAGAGATGGCCCAGCTTGGATTCTCTTCCCACTGCTTTACAAATCATCAGAAGGTTCTGTGACAATGAAGAGGAGGCTGAACCAAGGGTGGTCTACAAAAGTGAGATGACGCCTCCTCACAAGGTGGTGTTTGAGTTCATTAACAAGTGTGTACTACCAAGTCAGGAGAGAAGGCACATAGCAAATTACATGGACTTAGTTCTCATGGAGTGCCTAGATAGTGGAAAGCAGATCAACTGGACTTACTTCATCATCCAGATCCTGGACAGGGTGGTAAACGGTTCCAAGGCTCATGCCATTCCTTATGGCTTCATCCTCACAACTGCACTTGCTCACTATAAGGTGCCTCTGAAGAAGGCAGAAATGGCTACAGTCAAGGATCAGTTTGGCAAAAACACTCTTCTGGCCTGCGACTATGCTGTCAATGTTCCTGAAAATGAACCTGGTTCATCCAGGAAGACTCTGGTGAATAGCAAAGTCAGAACACTTGTGCAGGAGGGTGGGCCTAAGGATGCAGAAATTTTTAGGCTGAAGAACCGCATGGCTGGGGTTGAACATGAGAGGATGCTCTCAGAACTGAGCTTGCCAAAGAAAAGGAGAAGAATGAGGGGATTCTTAATGATATGCTATCTCTTCTCCAAGATAAAAACCCATCCTCCACCTCTTCCCAGCCTTAGTAGTCCAGCCTGTCTTTGACTTTTAGTGACCCAGATTAGGGATTTTTCTTGTGTCTTTTGCTCATGATGTTAATTGTTTTTGTTTCTTCTTGTGGATTGTGGTTGAACAGTGCTTCTATCAATGACTTATGTTGGTTTTGCTCTTAATCTTGTTTCATTTTCTTTGATAGATTGCATTCTTGGTTTTCTTTTGATAATTAATCCATGATTGCAATTGCAGTTGCCCCAGTGGCCATGAGTAATTCTTACATATCTGGGACTTTCTAAATATTGCAACTTTTCGATGATGCCAAAAAGGGGGGAAATGGTCATATGGTCATGTACTATTCTGAACATGTGATATTTATAAACTAATGAACCTGGTTTTTTTATGATAAATGCTCAATACGCTAAAATGTGTTAATGTTGGATTAATTTGGTTACAGGCCTAAGCACAGAGTTTGTCATCATCAAAAAGGGAGAATTTGTTGGCCCAAGAAATTGAATGATTTTGAAGATTGACAAAGGAACTTAAGGTTGAACCAGGTCCATCACTGGCGACATAGACACATGCAAAGTTAAAGGCACGTGAGGTGCACATGCAGGATATAAATGAAATATGTGAATTAAAGAGATATCTCCTGATCAAAAATATTGCAAAATAATAAAGATAAGGACTCCTTATTCAGTAAGAACAGAATCAAAGATAAGGAAGGATTCGAGGAGTTGAGATTAACAAGAACTTCTTCCACCAAGGAAGAGTAGCATTAGAACTCTAGTAAATCTCTTGTCTACTAATCATATATATTGCAGATTGTTCTTATTGTACAGGCACGCACAAAAGCAGAAGTTAAGCAAGAATTGAGAGAAAAATTAGCAAGGCAATTTTGCAAGCAGTTCGTGTGAGATTTAAGTGTGCGACTCTGAAGCTACTTTGACCAACTAGAAGAACAAGTTCCAACTGTTGTCTTTTAGTCTAGTTAACTTGTAGTAGGGATTTCAATTTGTACCTTATAGCTTTATCTAGAAGCATTTGTAATAGTTATTGAGTGTTCAAGTTATAGCTAAGTTGGAGTTTGTAGCTAGAGGCTAGTTTGCCACAAAGGGATTAGAGTTAATCCTAGGTTTACAAAGAGTTTTTGTAAATGATGTTTTTGGCTCAGTGATTTTAGTGGAGTGTTTGGGAAAATGCTACTGGAAAGTAGGTCGTGGTGTTTCACCTTTTTGAGCCAGGTGATTTCCCAGTAAAATCCTTGTGTTCTTTATTTTCTGTATTTATTATTCCACAAATAGTATAGGTTGGAACACATAGAAGAACCTGGTCCTTTTATAACTAGTGCACGCGAAAATCGGACACCACACAAATCACCCCCCCCCCTCTCTTGTGTGGTATTGACGTTTTAGAACATCAGGGAGATTTTAATATTAATATGCAATGGGTAGGGTAGATAACATGACTATATGACTGAATGATGTGCTTGCTATATGTCGTTCATTATCTATGCACACTGTAGAAGTTCTACCATTAGGAGAAGCACACACTCACGCTACTTGTCTACTAGCAAAGCATGAGCTTGAATGCTTCAATTACTCCTTGTTTCTACATAATATTAGAAAACCTCCCCTTAGGAAATAAATATCGTTGAACTTTCCTTCAATGTGCATTGCTAGAGATCATGCATGTAGGATTTTAATCATGTCATTTGTTATTGCATCGCACTTTTCACCTATAAAGCATGCCTATAGGGTTAAAGTATAATAATAAAATTAGGTTCCAAATGTTAATCGTTAGACATCCTGTCAATAGGGTACCACTATTCGCCTTAATAACTATTAATGGTGCCCCTCTCAATATTGTTTATTGTTCACTTAGGCCATTATCAAAAGCGTGAGTAATTCTGGGTTTCTCCCGATAGATTCCATTGTCTTCACTACATAAATCACCTAGGCGCAACATCAACAGGGCTAATAACTGGGAATCGGCAATTTCAATAATCAGTATGCAACAACTATACAATCCCATCTATGAACAACGCTAGTTCCTGAAACTGCTTGCATGCCCTGATGCCTTATCACATAGAAATCATGTCTATAGAGATTTAAGTTCCTTAATTCTGAACTGCCTAACATGAAAACCTGTTTCGCATGCATTTGTTGTTTAAGTGGGGAGGCAAACTTGAGCCTTAACTGCCCATATGTGAAGTCAAATGTGTTTTGCATGTCGCTTAGTTTTAACATTTCTTAGCAGCCTAAGTGAGGTCTAGAACCACCCAAAATAGAGATCCAAAACCTCCTGGACCATAAGTATGGGACGAGTAGTGCACGCATAAGGCACGACTTATAATTGAATTTGTGTGCTTTAAGAAACAACTTAAATATAGTAATCGGGTAGCAGGAGATGATAGTCTGTGCCCGCTGAATAATATGAGTAACGCCCCATCTCGAGGGAGTTACGAAATATTATTTATGTTGCACGGAGTGTTCCTTTAGGCTAAAAAACTTAGGATCCCCCCCCCCCCATCTTATTTACCTTTTATTTGAATCAAGTTTTTGTACTCATCTATTCGAAATCCCTTTTCTTTAATAAAATTCTCAAACTTTGTTCTCTCTCTATCTTTGTTTATCTGACTAATTCATATAATTCAAGTTCGGTCGGGACCCACAATTGTGGACCTCGAAGAGTGCCTAACACCTTCTCTTCGAGGTAATTGTAAAGTATTTGAACTTGAGTCACTTGCAAATAGGTGCCCTAACGCACCTTAAAAATCGTTAGGTGGTGACTCTTCTCTTTTAATTCTTTCTTAAAAGATTTGTCACGTGTCGAAACCTGATTTTGCGAGAAAAAGGGGTGTGATAGGCTTGAACATCCCAATCATCTGTGACTGGTGGCAACTCCATGTGTTCCATTTGGAACCAAGACACGAACTCTCTAAGCATCTCATTATCCTTCTGTTTTACTTTGAAAAGGTCTGATTTCCTTGTCGCAAACTTTATGGCCTAGGCATATGCCTTTACGAAAGAATCTGCGAGCATGGAGAATGAGTCAATGGAATTTGGCGGTTGATTATGGTACCAAATCATTGCCCCCTTCGACAAAGTCTCTCTAAACTTCTTTAATAGAACAGATTTGATCTCAGCGTCTTCCAAATCATTACCTTTGATGGTGCACGTATAAGAGGTGACATGTTTGTTGGGATCGGCGGTCCCATTATACTGTGGGATTTCTGGCATACAAAATTTCTTAGGAATAGGCTCCGGAGCCGCACTTGGAGGGAATGGCTTCTGTACGAATTTCTTTGAATTCATTTATTTCAAAATTGGAGGCGCCCCCGATATCTGATCAACCCGAGAATTGTACGTTTCCACTTTCTTATCATTTGCCTCAATTTTCTTCTCTCCCGATTCTATCGTTTGGTGAGCTCCTTAAGCATCTTCATTATTGCGAGGTCAGTCCTCGATAAATTATTATTCAACATTTCTGGTACAAGCTCGGTCCGGCCGGCAGTTTCCAGTTCGACCCCACTCGGCGTTCGATGTTGATTCTATAGATGTGCAACAAAGGCTTGTTGAGCCTGTAGCATCTCGAATATCACTTGGAGGCTGAGTCCTCCATCTCATACGCCCTGTGTACCTTGACCGCCAGATCGACCCACTCTGCGTACACTCCCTTCGGGGTCTGCGGCCGAATTTTCATTTAGAGCGATATGCGAACTGACATCGACTGGATTGCCGATCAGTGCTCCCTTGAGATCAGTTGGTGGTACCTCGACCCCTAGAGTAGCTAAATTTTCGTTTTCCCCGTGAAATCCGAGGCCATTATCACCATGTGTTTGTGCTGTTTGTGAGTTTGACATATTTTATCCTGAAAACAAAAATATTTGGAAAGAACAAGCATAAAGTAGCGTGTGTTATCGGAATCAATATTGAATAATCACTATTATCCTTAGCCACACAGTGGGCATCAAACTATTTATCCTAAAATTTGGATAACAATTAAACTTATATTATGATTTTAAGAAAATGTGATTTCACCCAATACCAATGGATAAATGAGAAAGTAAATAACAAAATTAAATTGTAAAATAAACAAATCAGTGTGCAAGCTGAACCTCGACTCGAATTAAAGTACTATCGAGGTGATAATAGTATAAGAACAATAAAGATAAAGTCATTCTTATTAACAGTAAGCAAAGGAAGAAAGAATTGTATAGCGTTTCTCAGTGAATAATGATCATTACAAATGACTGGAATTCCTCTTTATATAGTAGAGGAATCCTAATTATGGTATATTCTAATTACATAAGGGAATCATATAAACAGCTAGTTAACCGCTTCTGATTTGATATGTTCCGAGATTCACGCCATGATCCTCGACCAGTCACGGATATCTTGTTCTTTCTGTTACTAACTTATCCCCGATGTTACTCGAAATCTATCTCCCCTAGCTTCGATCGATAACGACTTCAATCTTCGAAAGAGACTTCGATCTCGAACTAAGTGCCTCAGCTCTTCGATGCAACGTCATGGTCTCGATCAATAGTGAAATCAGGCAGCCCCGACTTCTACCGTATACACAAATTAATAAATGATTATGGAATTGTTGTTTGTGTCATATTTGTTAAGCACGACACAATCAAAATTAATAAACGGTGACATTTTTTTTTTCAAATTGAGTAATATCTGACACAATTAAAATTAGTAAAATGGTGAAGTTTTTAATTTTCAAATCGAATAGAAAATCGAAATATTAAATCACGTGGATTTTAATCTCTGAAATGAGCAAAAAGTCACTAGACTTTAATATCTGAAAAATGAGTGAAAATTCATAAATGCAAACAACAAAACATTTTCTTGACATAAATTATTGGTGTCACGATCCAAACTAACCCCGTCGTGATGGCGCCTATCGTGGTACTAGGCAAGCCGACACATTACCAAAATAATTCGATATTTTTCATTTCAAAGATAGGTTTTAAGATATTCAATATAAAACCCTCATAAAGGTGTTCAAATCAAACAAAGTGCGGAAAGAAAAGCCCGACATCGGGTGTCACTAGTCATGAGCATCTAATACAAATTTGTCTGACAATAACGAGACTAACATAGTCTGGAAAATAACTAAATACAACTAAAGGAAGATAAGAGGGAGAAGAGCAGGGCTGGGATCGCCAGGCAACTGCCTTGATATCTCCAAAATAAAGTCTGTAACCGGAATAGTCAACAACCGCTACCGTGTCCAGCTACACCTGGATCTGCACACAAAGTGCAGGGAGTAACGTGAGTATGTCAATTCAGTAAGTAACAACAGTAAATAAAGACTGAGAAGTAGTGACGAGCAATGATGAAAGTAAAGTTCATATCACAAAAACTCTATAAAACACATCATGCTTTTAAAACCAAAGTTTGAATAAAATCATCTCGTTTAAATCCAGTTCCCGTAAAATCATTTAAATACATCTCTTAGCAGTTTTCAAACAAAGGCTCAATGCAAAGGTGAGAAAAACTAATAAAATCAAAATCAGCCCCTCGGGCAAACATCACTCATATACAGCCCCTCAGGTAAACCTCACAATCACTCATATCCAGCCCTTCGGGCAAATCTCACCATCACTCATGCCTCCCAGTCACTCAGCACTCGCACTCAGTAGGTACCTGCGCTCACTGGGGGTGTGTACAGACTCCGGAGGGGCTCCTTCAGCCTAAGCGCCATATCAAGCCAAATCATGGCATACATCAATGAGGCCCTCGTCCTATATCAAACATGATGCGGCGTGCATCCCGATCCCCAAATATCCTCAAAAATCAGGCCCTCGGCCTCACTCAGTCATAAAACTCTTCAGCCCCTCGGGCTTTCAGAAATCAAAGTACTCAGCCAAACAACCTTTTCATAATGCATCAAAATAGAGTAAAAGAGGCTGAGCTATGCAGTAAATATGTATAACATGACTGAGTACAGATTTTTCAATCAAAAACAATAAGAGGATAGCAAGAAAACACCTCTAAGGGTCAAAACAATACTGGAACAAGGCCTAAACATGGGATCCAGCCCAATTTACAGAAACTCTTTCTAAAACACATAAGCATCATATAGTTTCAACAAAATATGCAACTTTACAGTTGCTACGGGACGGACCAAGTCACAATCCAACGGTGCACGCCCACACGCTCGTCACCTAGCATGTGTGTCACCTCAAAATAGTCACATGACATAAAATCCGGGGTTTCATACCCTCAGGACTAGATTTACAATTGTTACTTACCTCAAACCGATCAAGTCTCTACACCGCAATGCTCTTGCCCCTCGAATCGGCCTCCAAATGCTCTGAATCTATTCACAACCAGAACTATACCATCAAAATACGCTAATAGAATGAATTCCACAAGAAAAACTATCAAATTAGACCAAAATCCCGAAATCGGCTCAAACCCGGCCCCTGGGCCCACGTCTTGAAATCTGAAAAAAATTACAAAACTTGAAAGCCCGTTCACTCACAAGTCCATACATACAAAATTTATCAAAATACGACATCATTTGGTCTCTCAAATCCCAAATCAAACTCTCCAAAATTCCAAGCCCTAACCCCTCATTTTCACCCCTCATTTCCACTAATTAATTGATAAAACAACGGGAAATCACCATAGATAGGAGTATTAGAGCTCAAGAAACTTAACTCAATGAAAACCTCTGGAATCCCTCTTCAAAACCACTCCAAAAGCCCCAAAAACGACTTGAAAATTGTGGAAATGAACCAAAATTCGCGAAGTATGCTATTTATACTTTTTCCCAGGTCTTTCGCACCTGCGGCCATATATGCACACCTGCGATGCCGCATTTGCGCCAAAACTTCTGCACCTGCGGAAAACCACTAAAAACCCCAACTTCGCACCTGCGCTCAACATCCGCATCTGTGACTACGCAGGTGCAGAAATGACCTCGCACCTGCGGCACTGCCTGACCTCATGTCTTTCGCATCTGCGGGCAACAACTTGTTCTACGGGCTCGCAGGTGCCCTCACCCACTCGCACCTACGATTCTCTCCAGTCCAACATAATCCCGCACCTGCGGCTTCGCACATGCGTCCAAACCCTCGCAGGTGCGATGACACCAGCAACAACTAACTTCAGCAATTTCTCCAACTTCAAACTTGATCTATTTACCACCCGAAACACACCTGAGGCCCTCGGGACCTCAACCAGTAATACCAACAAGTCATATAACAACACACGAACTTAGTTGAACCTTCGGAACACTCAAAACAACATCAAAACACCAAATTACCCTCGGATTCAAGCCTAAGAACTTCTAAACTTTCAAATTCCCCAAACAACGCTGAAATCTACCAAACCACGTCTGAATGACCTCATATTGTTTACACATGTCACAAATGGCACTACGAACCTACTCCCACTTCCAGAATTTCATTTCGACACCGATATCAAAATTTTCACCGCCGACCAAAATCGCCAATTTTTTTACTTTTGCCAATTCAAGCCTAATTCTACCACGGACCTCCCAATTTCATACGGACGCGCTCCCAAGTCCAAAATCAACTTACGGAGCTAACTGAACCATAAAAATCTAAATCTGAGATCGTTTACACATAAGTCAACATCCGATTGACTTTTCCAACTTAAGCTCCCTAATAAGAGACTAAGTGTCTCATTCCACTCCGAAACCACTTCGGTCCCGAACCAACAACCCTATACAATACAATACAGCTAAATAACACATAAAAAGGTAAAAATGGGAAAAACGGGGGTATAACTCTTGAAACGACCGGTCAAGTCGTTACAATTAAAAATTTTGAAAGTTGATGCAAGTCCTCATATGAAAAGATGTATGAGGGGACAATTGGAGATGACTCGGCCTCCGAGTTGTTGATATAAACCATATGGGGCAACGGATGAAAATTTGGAAGGATTCGTGAATTCTTATTTATTCCATGTCCGTATTGCAAACTCGGAGAATAAAAAGTTAATCATAAAAATTATAACTCTCTCTATTAAAAGGAATAATAGTTTAAGAGCTCAAATTTGTGACCTCTCGTTATTATTGAATGCATGAAACGATTGCTAACTACTAACGATGGATCTTGGAACCATCAAGAATGGATTTGGGGTTTCTTTTTCTATAGTTAAGAATGCGTGTGGTAAAAAGTTATTCGTTCAATATCAATTATGTGATGTCGCGACTACTTATTGATCGACCATTATTTAAGTTGCTTCATTAAGCATTAATTTCTTGCTCGTCCAGATCTCTTCTCATAAGTGTTCCACTAAGAGCCAGTTTGGCGAAGCTTTTAAAAGGTCAAAAGAACTCTTTTGTCTAAAAAAATTACTTTATTTGAAAATATAAGGTGTTTGCCAAAACAGAGAAGTATTTTTAAGCACCAGCAGAAGCAGTTTTTCTATTTTGAGGAAGAAGCAACAAATTCTAGTTTCTTCCAAGAAGCAGAGCAGAAGCAGAAATTTAATTTTTCAAGACAAAAATATCCTTACTATAAAATTATAGTTCTTCAATCATCCCGTGTTACTTTAACCTACTAATTTTCTTTCTACTATCCCTTTCTTCTTTTTTTATATCTAGCGTATTTTTATTTCTTTTCTCTTATTCATGTATAGAATAATCTCTCTACTATAAATAGATATTTTCTTCTCTTCCGTCGTTTCTTCTTTTCTTCGTCTCGTATTACTCTTCAAAATAACAAGGTTAATCATCAGATCCAAGCACATTCTTCATATGGTATTATTTTTTTCTCTTATAGTATACTAATATTATATGATCTACACTTTGTAGTTTTTTATATATTTTTTTGGCGTGCATGAATATAATATAGTTGACATAATACAATACTACCTAGTTTGTTTTCCCTAAGAATTGACAGTATTTTTTATACAATGTAACTTAGAAGAACATGTGTTCCTACTATATTACTCTACTTTTTTATACTTGTATTTTATATTGATTAAACTCTTAATATATATTACTTTATGTTTACATCAAAATAAAAAATTAATTAAATTCTTTCATAATAAATATTAAGATTTCTCTTTTTCAAAATAATGCTAATGTGAACTAATTTTTATTGTCCTTTATCGTAATTTGATACTCAAAAGTACTTTTTAAAAAGGTTGGCCAAACACAATTCGCTTATCAAATATCGCAAAAAATATTTCTCAAACGAATTGACCAAACACAAACTGTTAATCTATAAAAATTACTTTTTCGAAAAGAATTTAAACAAAAATACTTTTTAAAATAAGTAGTTTTTTGCAGTTTGTCGAAACGGGCTCTAAGTCCATCTCCTCTATATGTATAAAACTAGATGATGGATGGCATGTGCTAGCACGGACCCAATATGCAAGTATGTGTTTTCATCTCTTACTATTAGCGAGAAATTACGTTTGATGGACTTTTTCTAAACCATCGTTTATATTTTGATCCCGTTTAACGAAATATTTTGCGAAAATAGGCTCGCGCCAGAATTTTAAGCATGTTTCTGACGAATTTCTGAATTCGAAGCACCAAAAATTCTGATGATCACTATTTTTTTCAACCATGACACTGATAAATTCTGATGCTCCATCAAAATTTGTGACAAAAATTATGTCAAATATTTTTCCAAATATCCTAAATTAATATTTTGAATTTGACTTTTCACTGAAAGAAAAATATTTTACTACACGGAAAATTTTCAAGTCGTTCTGAATTGTACATTTCTTCTTGAGTTATCAACTCTCCAATATATATACTTACCCTAATACATATTTATTGAATCAAAAGTCAAATATTTAACAGGTCTAGATCAAAAATGAACCATAGAGAGTACAAAGAATACTCAAAGAATTATATGAATAAAAGAATTTAGCTTACACTATTCACATTTCATATGGTGTAAATTCAGACTTTAGAGTGTAAAAGATTAACAAAAATCTGCACATGTAGTTGGATAACCTTACAAAAAAAAAAATACAAAATTATCCAGAGTATCTACCAATCGTCTATGCTCCAATTAAACCAATTAAAAGTTTAAAATTATAAGTGGTAAAGCTATGATACATTTGCTATTATCCTTGAAATATACTCCAAGTTGCAAAAAATTTGGTTTAAAAGCACTACAAATTTTGCATAATATTCAAGCATCTACACTTCTATAATATTAATCAAGTAACTAACCATGCAAGTTCTCACCTCATATGTCGGGTTGGTCGTGTAGTTTTGTAGGATAGAATTTTATTTCCTCATATTAGATAATCTACTAAAAGTTATTCTTTAGAGCATATTTAGGGGTTTGTGTTGTATTTTTAATTAATGGGAATAACCCATCAAAAGTAAATTTGGTTTTAAATTGAACACCAACGCATACATTTTAACTTTTTTTATTTTCTTTTTTAATTTTTATAACTCCATCAGCTTTGCCTAAAAAATGCTACATAAATTTGTATAAGTTTTGTTATATAATTTGAATTTAATTTGACTTTAAATAAATTAACTTGTAAAACTATAATATTGAGAATTTAATCTGATGCAGTATGTTATCCTTACAATTATACATATATATAAGTTATACCTAATGAAACTTAAAAATACATAAATAAAAAAAGGAGTGCAATATTGCGATATACGTGAAAAATAGTTGGCAAAAGGAGTGCAATTTCAATATACATAAAAAAAGAAATATTTTGGCAAAAAAATTGCTAAAAAGAGAAATATGTCATGAAGTAACGTTTTTTAATTTCAATTTTTCTCTGTGATATCTATGGCTATTAACAAATATAAACTATCTTACAAAAATGTGACAGTCACATATTCCAACACAAAGGTAGAACATTGATGTGTTCGTGTGTCAAAATAGATCAATGAGGCCCACAAGTTACAAAAAGCATTTTCACAATGTAAGGTAATGGGCGGCATAGCGAACTTCAAAGTATTTCCTATTGGAGGTTATCATAATTACAACACGAAAGTACCTATTACACACAACATATTAAAGAGAGAATTTTGATTTTACTCCTAATCAGCAAACAGGCTGTAACGACTTGATCGGTCGTTTTGAGCTCTAGCACGTTCTTTGGAGGTTTGAGACTATGAGCAGCTTTACTTCATGTATTATGACTTCTATGCATTGTCAGAATTGAATTCCGGGAGTTTTGGAGTTGATTTATGAAGAGAATTCTCATTCTGGAAGCTTTAAGTTGGAAGAATCGACTAAGGTTGGATCTTTGAGTAAACGACCTCGGAATCGGAATTTGAAGGTTCCAACAAATTCGTATGTTGATTTTGGACTTGGGCGTATGTCCGGATCGGGTTTTGGATGACTCGGGCGCGTTTCGATGCCTATTATGGAAGTTGGCATTTTGGAAGAATTTCATAAAGTTGGGTTGAGGTGTATTTCAATGTTATCGATGTCCGTTTGGGATTCCGAGTCTGGGAATAGCCCCGTATTGGTGATTTTGGCATTAGGAGCGTGTTCAGAAGTGGAATTGGAGGTCTGTAGGTCATTTTGGGGTCATTGAGCGAAAGTTAGAAATTTAAAGGTTTTTGAGAAGTTTGACCGAAAGTGGACTTTTTGATATCGGGGTCGGATTCCGATTCCGGAGGTTGGAGTAGGTCTGTCATGTCGAATATGACTTGTGTGCAAAATTTGAGGTCAATCGGACGTGATTTGATAGGTTTCGGCATCGAATGTAGAAATTGAAAATTTTAAAGTTCATTAAGCTTGAATTGGAGTGAGATTCATGGTTTCAGCGTTGTTTGATGTGATTTGAGGCCTCGAGCAGGTCTGTGGGATGTTATGTGACTGGGTCGTGTGATTGGACGGGGTCCCAGAGGCCTCGGGTGTGTTTCGGGGTGGTTTCGGATCATTTCGGGTTGTTTTGCAATGGCTGATGCTGGTGTCTGGTATTGTTCTTCGCTTTCGCGAGGATCCTCTCATGTTTGCGAAGAAGAATTTGCCTTCAGGGACTTTGTTCTTCACGTTCGCGAAAGGAGCCTCGCGTTCGCGAAGAAGAAAAATCTTTGTTGCGCAGGTCTGACTTCGGAGGCTATATCTCACAATCTATAAGGAATTTTGAGATGATGTAAAATCGAAAGTTGTATCCCTTTGTGTCTATTTTTTCATAAAGGTAAACCATTTAGAATTTGGATTTGTGTACAAATAGTTATGGCTGGTACACTACAGGGTGTCCGGAAAGATGAAGAAGAAATTTGTGTTGCATAGGGCTGACTTTGGCAGCTTATATCTCAAACATTATAAGGAATTAGGAGATAACCAAAACATAAAAGTTGTAGATCTTGATGTCTAGTTTTCATAACATTAAACCATTTGTCATTTAGAATTAATTGCAAAAAGTTATAATCATTATACTAGAGACTGTCTGAAAAGAGTTTGGAAGTCACTTTTAGAGAAATTTGTTCATCGCGAACACGATGGGTGTCTCGCGAACGCGATGAAGAATCGCCTAGGCAGTGTATAAGTTTGTAAAAATGGATTTGGCTCATTTCATCTCATTTCCTCCATGGAAACCGACCTAGGAGCGATTTTGGAGCTCCATCTTCATCATCCATGTCAAGCTAAGTGATTCCCACATATTTCAAATTAAATACTTGGATTATATATATATATATATATATATATATATATATTAACATGGAAATTCATGAAAAATTAGTGAAAACTTGGGGTTTTGGTAGAAAACCTAGGAATTGGTATTTTTAGATTTTGACCACGAATTTGGGCGTGAAATTGAGAGTAAATTATATATTTGAGTTTGTGAGGCTATGGGTAAAGTTTATATTCGAAAAATTACGGAATTCGGGCACGTGGGCCCGAGGGTGATTTTAATCGACTTTTCGATCGGGGTTAGAAATTATTATAAATTGGATTATAATGAGTACTTGAGTATATATTTATGGGTTTACACAATTATTGGCTAGTTTTGGGGCGTTGTGCATCAATTTGAGTCATCCAAAGGGCTTGGAAGCCGGTTATGGAACTTCGTACCAAGGTAAGTCTCCTTTCTAACCTTGTAAGAGGGAATTGTCCCCATAGGTAAAATAATTAATTATGTGCTGCTATTTGTGGGGGAGTACGTACGCACGAGGTGACGAGAGTCCGTACATAGCTACTAGTTATGCCTATGTCCGGGTAGTTTTAGGCTTACATCATGCTTTGTCGTTATTATATTTGATTTGTGTTTATTGTTTGCTTTGAGAAGAAGCTGGATTGAGCATACTTATTAAATATTTTTGAAAGGAATCAAAAATTGTTATAAAAATGGGAATCTTGAAAGTTTTCACTGAAAGTTCAAGTTTTGAAAAGAAATGGAAGAATACTTTAATAACTCGAGAAATCTATGTGTAACCGCATCGCAAGTATGATTCGCGTGCGGGGTAAGTCCTCCTACCACACTCTTATGGGATTGGGTCGTTCGCCTCGGCGGGATTTATGTACCACACTCTCATGGGAGCGGGCTGTTCTCCTCGGCAGGTTAATAGATGCATATATGGTTCGCGCTGTTCGACCCTTCGGCAGTGCATAGTTTACTTTTATGTTGGATCGGGTCGTACGCCTCGGCATTTTCTATATATATATTATCCTCATTGAATCGTGCGTAATATTTGGCTAGAAGCCAGCGTATCTGAGGGTTTTCCCCTTAATTAAAGTATAACAGCCTCTTTGATGAAACCACTCGTATCTATGTATATTCTTTGGTTATGGAAGGAATTTGGTAACTGAGAGCTGAGTGAATTGTAAGGAGGGAATCATACTGTGTAATTTATACTTGTTTGTTTTATATATTTACTCTGTTATTTTGCTTGATATTATTGGACCGCTAGTAAGTGTCGTAGTCGACCTCTCGTCACTACTTCTTCGAGGTTAGGCGGGATACTTACTGGGTATATTTTCGTGCTCATACTACACTTGTTGTACATTTTGATGTACAGGTACAGGTATGGATTGTGGCCTTGTGGGCATAGCGGTGAGGTTGATTCGGAGACTTAGGTGAGTTGCATCCCTCGAGACGGCCCACAGCCAGCAGAGTCTCCTTCAGAGTATTGTATTTTATTTTCTGTCCAATTTGTATTCCGGACAGTTATTGTATTACATTTGTTTCCTAGAAACTGCTCATGCACTTGTGACACCGGGTTCTGGGATGACTTTGCGATTTATTTGTTAATTGAATTTGTTAAGACATCATTATTTACTTAGTAAAGTTTATTGATTATTATATAATTTAATGAAAAGTAATGATTTTAAAATACTAAAATAGAAATTTAATTAACTTTTAGTGTTGGCTTGGCTGACAGAGGTGTCTGGCGCCATCACGACCTTTCATAGGATTTTGGGTCGCGACAACATGGTATCAGAGCGCTAGGTTCCCTTAGGTCTCACGAGTCATGAGCAAGTCTAGTAGAGTCTTGCGGATCGGTACGGAGACGTCTGTACTTATCTTCGAGTGTGATGACCCAAAAGGCCATCCCTTATATTTCTAGCTAATTCTATGTTCCGAGGTCGTGAAAATCTTCTTCCATCTTACCTCGATTTGTGTGCACAGTCCGGGCATGTAGCCGGGAAGCCTTTATGTGAAAAACTGATAAAAATGATAGTTTTGTATTAGAAATTTGAATAAAGTTGACTTCGGTCAACGTTTTTGGTAAACGGACTCGGACCCGTGATTTGACGGTCCCTGAGGGTCCGTAGGAAAAATGGGACTTGGGCATATGCCCGGAATCGAATTCCGAGGTCCCAAGTCCGAGAAATAAATTTTTAAAAGAAATTATTTTCTGAAAATAAAAGGGGTTTTTGAAAATGAAATTATATGTGAAGCATGTCGTATCGGGCTTGTATTATAGTTCCGGAGCCTCGTACAGGTTCGATATAATATTTGTGCCATATCTGCGAAGTTTGGTAAGAAACGGACTTCATTAGATGTGATTCGGACCGTAAATGCAAAAATTTAATGTTCAAAGAAGTTTTGAGTAATTTCATTGATTTTTGGTTTAATTCATCGTTTTAGTGTTGTTTTCCGTGGTTTGAAACCTCGAGCGAGCCCGTATTAGGTTATATGACTTGTTTGTGTGGTTAGACGGGGCCTCGGGTGTGTTTCGGATGGGCTACGGATCATTTTCTTCCAACTTTGAACTGTTGTCTTCTGGTGTCCGAAGTCCTTCATCACGATCGCGATGTGTCTTTGTTGGTCGCCCAAAAATTTTCTCTTCGCGATCGCATAGCTCCACCTTTTTCCTCTTCGCGTTCGCATAACTTCATTTGCGATCGCAGAAGATAACCTACTCCTTATACGCGATCGCATAAGTTATTCCGCGATCGCATAGAGCATTATAAGCCAGTAACCATTTCCTTCTACGCGATCGCATCTCGTTTTCCGCGATCGCACCTGGGCAGATTATAAGTTTCCAAAACTGAGGGTTTCACCATTTTTAACATATTTTGACTTCTAGAGCTCGGTTTTTGGCGATTTTTTGAGGGGTTTTCACACAAATCTAATGGGTAAGTGTTCTTCCACTATAATTAATTATATTTCATGAATTAGTTCTTGTTTTTATCATTTAATTTGTGTTTTGGGTTGAGGGAATTGTGGGTTTTGAAATAAAACTTCTAAATTGTAAAATCATGATTTGAAAGACCAAATGTTATCGGAATTGGATAAATTTAGTATGGGTGAACTCGTATCGGATGGGTAATCGGACTTTGTAAAATTTGTCGGGTTCCGAGGTGCGAGCCCGGGGGTCGACTTTTGGGTCGATTTTCATAATTTTGTAAAGATTGAAACTTTATTATTCGGAATCATTCCTTATACGTTTTATGTGAACTTTGAAGTTGTTTTAGTTGATTGTGAGCCGTCCGGAGGTCTTTTCACCCAAGAAGTCCACTTTTGAGTACCGAGTTATCGTCTTTGAGGTAATTATCTTGCCTAACCTTGTGTGGGGGAATTACCCCTTAGGATTGAGTCTTCTTTGTTGGTTGTAGCCCGTGTGTGCGAGGTGACGAGTGTGTACACGGACTTATTTGCAAATAGGTTTCCCTTTTTGGATCTGTAGGTTCTTGTAGCACTTGTGTATGAATTGTAATTGTTACATTTGAGTACTTAATTGCTAATTTCATCCTTTCCTGCTTAAATTAGAATTTCTTGCTTTTGGATTCCTTCGTTGGCTATTTGATCTTAATTAACTTAACTGAATATATTAACTTAACTGAATATTTTACCGCTCTTACCTTCATGCTATACTCTCTTCCTAAAACTGCCAAATTGACTATACTAGTGTTATCTAGCTTTATAGTTGTTTAGTCGTAGTTAGAACATCCGTTCGTTGGTGTCAAGCATGCTCGTGAGTCTTACATTGTGAATTATATGATTTTTCCCTTAAGTGCTACTTAGGTCTAGTTGATAAACATTTATGTTGTTGATATTCCCTTGATGTTGCCTATTACTGGGCCTTTGTTTAAGCTGAGTTTTATTCCGTGAAGTTAATTGTTTAGGTGAGATTGGTTATAGTTGTTTTCCTTGCCGGGATGTTATGGTCTCTGGNGATATTGTTTGGGTGAGGAAGAGTGTAAAGCACGAAGGGTGATGCCGTGTATTTATTTATTCATTTATTATGAGTATGAGAGTGTAAAAGCACGAAGGGTGATGTCGTGTCATGTTATGATATTAAAGCACAAAGGATAATGTCGTGCCATGTTATGATATTAAAGCACGAAGGATAATGTCGTGTCGTATCTATTTATTTATTGCGGGGATGAGAGTAAAAGCACGAAGGGTGATGTTGTGCACTTGTTTTGGTAAGGATGAGAGTAAAGCACGAAGGGTGATGTCGTGCACTTATTTTGGTAAGGATGAGAGTGAAGCACGAAGGTTGATGTCGTGCACTTGTTTTGGTAAGGATGAGAGTAAAGCATGAAGGGTGATGCCGTGCACTTGTTTTGGTGAGGATGAGAGTAAAAGCACGAAGGGTGATGCCGTGCACTTGTCTTTGCATTTTATTCTGTTGTTCTAAATTTGGATATTCCTACTGATCTCTTACTGCATTTATTGACAAGATTTGATATTCCTCCTGTACTGCATGGCAATTTATGAGTTACGGACTGAGTTCCGGTAGATAAATCTTGAGGAGATTTTGATCAAGGGATTTTATTGAAAAGTATTATTGAAAAAGCAATGGTTTCGAAATGATTATATTTGAATGACTTTTACATCGAAGGTATATTTGAAAAGCACTAGTCTTGCCTAAAATGATATTTGGAAGTCATTTATTGGGAAAGCATCTTTGGAAAGTTTCGTATTTTGAAAGAAATTATGTTTTACGTAATTCTCTATTAAATATACTTATATCTACTTTTGGAGAAAGTATGTTTTCAAAGAAAACTCTTCCATACTAAAATGATTTTATTTGCAAAAGTTTTTCATATGAACGGTTGTTTAAAGATTTCCACCACTTTATGGATTTTAATGGCTAAGGCCCGATGTGAAAAAACCGACGTAGAGTTGAGTTATTGGTGTTCTCTATTGTATTGTGTTTCCTTTCGGCTTGGATTGTTTTGTTGTCCATCTTTCTGTGTAGTCTTGTGATGTTTCGTGATTGATTTCTGTAATTTCCTTCCGCTTTATATTGTCATTGTTGTAAATTATTCCGTGAAGTCTTAGATAGATGTAACGTTCGGTCATTTCTATATTCATGTGACTTATCTTGTAGACCAGTGGTGTCTTGACTAGTCCTCGTCACTACTCCACCAAGGTTAGTCTTGATACTTACTGGGCACCGCTGTGGTGTGCTCATACTACGCTTTTGTGTATTTTTTTGCACAGATCCAGGTTTTGGTTGTTAGTAGCTGCGCGGATGATTGCTGAGGAGACTCAAGGTAATCTGTTGATGCGTTTGCAGGCTTCGGAGTCACCTTCCTGTTTATTTCAATTGTACTTACTTATTTCTAGACAGTTGTATTTAGATTTGGTAGAAAGATTTCGTGGAGCTTATGACTTGTATTTACCGGGTTTTGGGAAAAATGTAGACTCAGTCAAGATTTCTATTATCGAGATTGTTAAAGTTCTTTCATAATTTTTATTGTGGTTAAATGTTAGTCTTACCTAGTCCATAGGACTAGGTACCATCACGGTACCCAACAAAGGAAAATTTGGGTCGTGACATCAAGAGGCTACAGGGCTGTTAGGAGCACTTCCTTTCTTGATCCACATCGTGCGATTTGATTCCTTTGAGGCTTATTCCTTCATTTTCTTTCCATTCAATATTATGCGATGTGAAGAGCTAGTCATAAATTGGGAGTAGAGGAGTTGTAGTGGTACTTCAGATATGGTGCGGGATGTTTCTCCCTGCATAGTTGGTATGGGATATTGTCGTTGCCTTGTGGAAGGATATTCTGTCATTTCAGCTCGGTAGCTGCACTTCTGAGAGCTTTGAGGCTATGCGCAGATTGTTATGGTGCTCATGAATGGTTATCGTGCAGTAATTGATGTGATGGTGGGATGCTTGCCCATGTGTCGAGGTAATGAATGATGTGAGAAGAGGCCTACTCAGAGAAAGATTCAGTGGTTCGATATTTTATTTTCGGCAGAGGAAAGGCAATCAGACTATAAATGTTCAGGTTTGGATTGATAGAGTAACGAGACTTGGTGACTTCAAGTGTGGTGGAATTTTCATTTGCGGCGTGGTGTCATCGTCCTCGATTGAATGCGTTAATTTTGTCGGTGTTATGACCTTTTGCAATTCGCCTTGGGGCAGGATATGGTGAGGTAGTGTCAGGGGAGCGGTTGTTAGAGATCGCAGCATGCGGTGGTTAAACTTCTAGAAGGCCAAGTGTGAGAAGCAGGAATCGAGTAGTTGCTTAGAGGACGAGTTTGACCAAAGTGGGGGAGAGTCGGAGTAGCATATGGATTCTGTGGTAGGATGACCACCCTCCTTGAGAAAAGTTTAGAGTGATTTGGGAATTCTAGTGGACGGTGATTTGATCCATGGGCTTAATTTGAAATATTGGCTATTATACGACGGCAAATTAGAAGCAACAGAAAGGAGAAGCTTGACATGAAGAAAGGATCTTGGTGAGTTCCAGAGTTATGCAATAGGTGGCTCCCAGCTAAGCGGGGAGGTCCCACCACCTGCGATTGTGTCGCATGGTTATCTACTTGTGAGGTTTTGGGTTATCGGCGTATTAGTGAGTTAATACAGCTAAGGGAAAAGAACATAAGTGGTAATTTGAGCAAATGAATTGATATGTGTGCTAAAGTTAGTCTTATTGACTTGTGTTCAAGCTTTGGGAAGATTCAGGGCTTATGCTTCGTAAAGAGGTGATTTGCAAGGGAAGTTAGTCAGTTGGGTGCTTTATCAAGATGGGTGTTTAGGTGCCAGCGGAGCCTTGGATTTGATTATATTCGGGACCAAGCCAGAGTGGGTGACTCTCAACAACAGTCCTAGTAAATTCGAAGGTAGAATTGAGCTTCTGTAGCAAATCGTGATAGGAGGCTCGGAATGTTCTATGATATTTTCGGCTTACAGAGTAGCATTTGGAGGAATGAGAGAAACAAACTTCAGATTCGTAAAGGAATTTTCGAAATGGGTGTATCAGTTGAGGATGCGAGCATGCGCACAAGGAGGGTATGAGATGGCTTGTGGGATTTCAGACAGCATGGTCTCGTGATACAAGGCCACTCGGGAGGAGTGCAGATTGAGTCATTATGTGTTGAGTGGAGTTATTATTATCTCCATGACAAGTTACGGATAAGTTAGTTGAAGCCAGGTTTGTTAACCATGGTTGAATTGCTATGAGGGTGGCAGTGATCAGTACCTCCCGCATGATTTTATTATGCATGTAATTTGTGGCGGTGCGTGCGAGGCTAGACGGTCGCGTAATGGATTTTATTTGGGAGTATTCAAGTATTATGGCCTGTTATGTGTGGGCGGATTCCGGAAGGGTATTATAGTGGTTTAGACCACTACTTAAGGATTTGTATGTTCTGCAGTTATGAGAATTCACTCGCGTATTGTTATGGTTCTCTTGGAATGAGTTAGGTAAAAAGTTTCTATATGATGAAGTGTTCACCCTAATAGTGGTTCAGGGGTTATGATGAAATTCTTGTGCTATCACATATTGACATGTCAGGCGCAGTAAGCGGCATGGAATTTGAAAGTTAAGGATCGAGGTTGCAGTTTGGTGTTGACAAGAATGTCACGAGCTCGGATGGGCAGGAAAGGATTTAGATGTTTAGAGTAAGTTGGTATTGTCTCTAGCGTCACCTGAGACCGGTGTTTTGTGAAAGGGGCTTTTGTATCCTGGTTATGGATTCTTGATTTGCTTTACAGCGTCAGCGCGGCCGGTGGTATGGATGTGCAGACTTGTAACCGTGTGTGGAAGGTCGTGGGAGCGTGACCGCGGGAAGATTGTATAAGTGTGACAGGTAGTCACTTAGTTGATCGAAGATATGAAACCAATTGTATATATTTTGGTGATATTGTTAATTTGAGAATTTATTCCTGAATGGCACTCAGTTTATTGGGGTGGACTGTGGAGGTTTACTCCGGTTATGATGGGTACCCTTGTGTGTTATGGAAAGGGGGGTTATTATGGACCCATGAAAGGTTATTAGCCCAATACAGTGCGATCAGAATCGGCTTGAGGTCGGTGAGTGGATTTAAATATGAATGTGGGGTCTATATCAGGTCTGATGTGTTCATTTCAGCATAGCACTCCTTATGGATGAGTATTCGAACGTTGGATTCTATTTTGTCGTCGGTTATTTCATGTAATGCTATATTGTGTCGCGTGAGTTGTGAAACAGCTTGATCAATTTCATATGTGTTGAGGTCCCATGTAGCGATAGTGTTATGTGAGCAGGATGGCTCTCTAGATTTAGATCACAGATCGCACCTTAGTTGTGCTTGAGTTTTGTAGCATATGGCACTATTTGTCTCCCCATGGATGGTATTATACACTTGGCATGCTTGTGTCCGACATTCATATGTTTCGTGGTTATGAGCACTTCAGCTCAGTAAGTATTTCCTTATAGATTTTGTGTTTGGGTCGGGTGGCACGCCGCCACGGGTATGTTGTTTGGAGCGGGTTGCACGCTGAAACAGTGTGATGTTGAATACATTCCCCTATATCTATTTTCATTTGTTTTGCTTCCTATTTTCTTAGGAAGGTTCATATTAGTTGCGTGAGTTGAGTAGTTCCTTCCAGAGTTCGTTTTCTTTATGTATCACGTTCGAGTTGTAGCCTATTGGCATATTGTGGCATCATATAAGATTTTGGCAGAATTTGGGTGGCTTATTGCTTGGGCAGCTTATACTGGGTGAGACAAGATTTTTGGATCTAGGATTAGTGCAATCAGATTAAATGAAGTGTATTAAAGAACAAATACCATTATTTGTTTCATAATGAGGTGATGATTCTAGTCAAGAGGAGAGGTTCAGTGATTTGTTGACTCTGCAGTTGGTTATGAAATTCTACACACCTCTTTCGTCGTGGCGGTCATGTAAAAGTTGGGGCAAGATGTATATATGTCATGAGATGCATTAGAGCATCAGATTCAAGGAATTTTGGCTATTAAGATCAGAGAATTTTATTATGATTAGGTGAATTATGCGGTGTATGGTGTTAATTCAGCAAAGGCATGCAATCATATTCTGGTACATTGTGTGGTGCTTGATAATGTGTTCGTATGTTGGAAACAGGCCTGGTAGAGAATTTCGAGTGTTGGAATTTGACTCTAAGGCTTATTTGGCTAAGTAAAAAGGGAAATCTTCAGATTTGTTCGAGCAAATGTACTTAACTGGGTTGTGGTAGCACGGGCAGGTGCACGAGGTGTTAAACAGTGATTTTGGACAACTCCGGAGCAGTTCGAGGACGAACGTCTGTTTAAGTTGGAGAGAATGTAACGACTCGACCAGTCGTTTTGAGCTCTAGCTCGTTCTTTGGCGGTTCGAGACCATGAACAGCTTCACTTCAGGTATTATGACTTGTACGCATGGTCGGAATTGAATTCCGGAAGTTTTGGAGTTGATTTATGAAGAGAATTCTCATTCCGGAAGCTTTAAGTTAGAAGAATCGACTAAGGTTGGATCTTTGAGTAAACGATCTCAGAATTGGAATTTGAAGGTTCCAACAGATTTGTATGATGATTTTGGACTTGGGCGTATGTCCAGATCGGGTTTTGGATGACTCGGGAGCGTTTCGACGCCTATTAAGGAAGTTGGCATTTTGGAAGAATTTCATAAAGTTGGGTTGAGGTCTATTTCAATGTTATCAATGTCCGTTTGGGATTCCAAGTCTGGGAATATCCCCAAATGGTAATTTGTGCATTGGGAGCGTGTTCGGAAGTGGAATTGGAGGTCCGTAAGTCATTTGGGGTCATTTGGCGAAAGTTAGAAATTTAAAGTTTTTTGAGAAGTTTGATCGGAAGTGGACTTTTTGATATTGGGGTCGGATTCCGATTCCGGAGGTTGGAGTAGGTTCGTCATGTCGAATATGACTTGTGTGCAAAATTTGAGGTCAATCGGACGTGATTTGATAGATTTTGGCATCGAATGTAGAAGTTGGAAATTTTAAAGTTCATTGAGCTTGAATTGGAGTGCGATTCATGGTTTCGGCGTTGTTTGATGTGATTTGAGGCCTCGAGCAGGTCTGTGGGAAGTTATGTGACTGCGTCGTGTGATTGAACGGGGTCCCGGGGGCCTCGGGTGTGTTTCGGGGTGGTTTCGGATCATTTTGGGCTGTTTTGCAATGGCTGATGTTGGTGTCTGGTGTTGTTTTTCGCGTTCGCGAGGATCCTCTCGCGTTCGCGAAGAAGGATTTGGCTTCAGGGACTTTGTTCTTCGCGTTCGCGAAGGGAGCCTCGCGTTCACGAAGAAGAAAAATCTCTGTTGCGCAGGTCTGATTTCGGAGGCCTATATCTCACAATCTATAAGGAATTTTGAGATGATGTAAAAACGAAAGTTGTAGCTCTTTGTGTATATAAATTTATAAACATAAACCATTTAGAATTTGAATTTGTGTACAAATAGTTATGGCTGGTACACTACAGGGTGTCCGGGAAGATGAAGAAGACATTTGTGTTTCATAGGGATGATTTTGGCAGCTTATATCTTGCAATTTATAAGGAATTGGAAGATGACCAAAACTTAAAAGTTGTAGATATTGGAGTCTAGTTTTCATAACATTAAACCATTTGGGATTTGGAGTTTGTGATAAAGGTTATGATCATTATACTAGAGGCTGTCTGAGAAGAGTTTGGAAGTAACTTTTAGAGAAATTTGTTCATCGCGAAAGATGGGTGTCTTGCGAACGCGATGAAGAATCACCTGGGCAGTGTATAAGTTTGTAAAAATGGTTTTGTCTCATTTCCTCCATGGGAGCCGACCTAGGAGTGATTTTGGAGCTCCATCTTCATCATCCATGTTAAGATAAGTGATTCCCAATATTTCAAATTAAATACTTGGCATATATATTTTTTAACATGGAAATTAATGGAAAATTAGTGAAAACTTGAGGTTTTGGTAGAAAACCTAGAAATTGATATTTTTAGATTTTGACCACGAATTTGGGCGTGAAATTGAGAGTAAATTATATATTTGAGTTAGTGATGCTATGGGTAAAGTTTATCTTCAAAAAATTTCAGAATCCGGGCACGTGGGCTCGAGGGTGATTTTAATCGAATTTTCGACCGAAGTTAGAAATTATTATAAATTGGATTATAATAAGTACTTGAGTATATATTATGGGTTTGCACAATTATTGGCTAGTTTTGGAGCGTTGTGCATCAATTTGAGTCATCCGAAGGGCTTGAAATTCGGTTATGGAACTTCGGAGAAAGGTAAGTCTCCTTTATAACCTTGTAAGAGGGAATTTTACCCATAGGTGAAATAATTAATTATGTGCTTCTATTTGTGGGGGGCTACGTGCGCACGAGGTGACGAGAGTCCGTGCGTAGCTACTAGTTATGCCTATGTCCGGGTAGTTTTAGGCTTACATCATGCTTTGTTGTTATTATAATTGATTTGTGTTTATTGTTTTCTTTGAGAAGAAGCTGGATTGAGCATACTTATTAAATATTTTTGAAAGGAATCGAAAATTGTTATAAAAATGGGAATCTTGAAAGTTTTCACTGAAAGTTCATGTTTTGAAAAGAAATGGAAGAATACTTTAATAACTCGAGAAATCTATGTGTAACCGCGTCGCATGTATGATTTGCGAGCGGGATAAGTCCTCCTACCACACTCTTATGGGATCGGGATATTCGCCTCGGCAGGATTTATGTACCACACTCTCATGGGAGCGGGTCATTCGCCTCGGCAGGTTAATAGATGCATCTATGGTTCACATTGTTCGACCCTTCGGCAGTGCACAGTTTACTTTTATGTTGGATCGGGTCGTACGCCTCGGTATTTCCTATATATATATATTATCCTCATTGAATCGTGCATAATATTTGGCTAGAAGCCATTGTATATAAGGGTTTTCCCCTTAATTGAAGTATAACAACCTCTTTGATGAAACCACTTGTATCTATGTATATGCTTTGGTTACGGAAGGAATTTGGTAATTGAGAGCTGAGTGAATTGTAAGGAGGGAATCATACCGTGTAATTTATACTTGTTTGTTTTGTATATTTACTCTGAATCATATTTATTCATTTCATTACTGTACCTGATATTATTGAACCGCTAGTAAGTGTGGTAGTCGACCTCTCGTCACTACTTTTTCGAGGTTAGGCGAGATACTTACTGGGTACACATTGTTTTCGCACTCATATTACACTTGTTGTACATTTTGATGTACAGGTACAGGTATGGAATGTGGCCTTGGGGGCGTAGCGGTGTGGTTGATTCGGAAACTTAGGTGAGTTGCATCCCTCGAGACGGCCCGCAGCCAGCAGAGTCTCCTTCAGAGTATTGTATTTTCTTTTCTGTCCAATTTGTATTCCGGACAGTTATTATATTACATTTGTTTCCTAGAAATTGCTCATGCACTTGGGTTCTGGGATGACTTTGGGATTTATTTGTTAATTGAATTTGTTAAGACATCATTATTTACTCCGTAAAGTTTATTGATTATTATATAATGTAATAAAAAGTAATGATTTCAAAATACTAAAATAGAAATTTAATTAACTGTTAGTGTTGGCTTGTCTGACAGAGGTGTCTGGTGCCATCACGACCTTTCATAGAATTTTTTATCGTGACACAGGCATGTCGTCGAGCTGCCTGATAATTGTCTCTTATTAGATAGTAGCTACAATACGCAGCAAAATACAATCTCGCAGTGCTTCTTGTGGTTGGTGTTAGTAGAGTAGTAGTACTAGGCAGAGTAAGCATATTTCGGGAATTTGGTAGTCCGTGTACCAATTCCAAGTTAGAAACAAGAAACAATGTCATGTCAGATTGTGTGTTACTTCTTTTCTAAGTAACTTCTTAATAGAAAAATTCAAGATATTCACGGAGGATTTCATCGACCTAATAAAGATTCAATAATATGCTATGAGGTTGGTTAACTAAACTTTTTCATTAAATTTTGTTATAAATATTAGAACTTTCTTACTTAACGCGGATTAAATACATGTATTTTATATCTTCAAAAACAATAAAAGTTTTACTAAACTAAAATGAGCAATATCTGTTGAGAATTACATTGTTTTTAATTCTCAGTGTGAATCCGATAAGAAGAGAGTAATGGAGGCAAACATAGAAATGAGGAAGAAGATTTTGAATGAAAAGAGTAAAGTGAAACCTAAGTGTTTGAGTCCTAAATATCTCAGTCAACTTGAGCCTTCTCGGTCAAAGACTGAGTCACATGGCAAGATCTTAAAAGAAGATGAATTTTCATGATGGATTAAATTATGACCGTCCGATTCAATAACCAGCCAGATGTGTCAGATGGATGTTTCTAGGAGCTGGATATTACTAAGCATGTGCTGAAGAATATTAATTAGTTATTCTTGTTACAATAGAATGAATAAAAATAGGACAAGCATAATGTAACGATCCGATCGGTCGTTACGTAGAATTTGCATTAAAAATTACTGTTATTGACTTGTCATAGGTTGGTTATACTGTTCTTGATGTGTTAGAGTTGGTAGGCTCGGAATCGGAATGGTTGTGGTGAGAATTTAGCCATTTAGTCTTAAAAATAGCCTTAAATGGGAAAAGTCAACTGAGGANTTGGCGAAAGTTAGTTTTGATGATTTTCGGTCGGCAGTGGAAAATAGGCTATCAGGGTCGGAATAAAATTTCGACAGTTGGAACAGATTCGTAATGTCATTTTGGATATTTCTGCAAAATTTCAGGTCAATCGGAGTTGTTTTGGATAGTTTCGGCATCGTTGGTGGATTTTAGAAAAATTGAAAGTTCTTAGGCTTGAATCCGATGTGATTTAGTGTTTTGAAGTTATATTTAGTGTTTTGAGAGTGCAATTAAGTTTGAATGATCAAATGTAACGTGTTAACCGAGGGGTTCGGGATTAATTTCGGGTGGTTAACGGGCATTTTTAGACTTAAAGAAAGAGTTGGTTTTCTGATTTTTGTGCAGCAGGGATTTGTTCATCGCGATTGCATGGCAAAGGCTGCGATCGGTAGAACACTCTGAGGGCCAGGCAAAATTGTGCATCACGATCGCGTGAATCGGGGCGCGATCAAGAAGGTGAAGTGCGATAGCGTGGGCTAGGTCGCGATCGCGTAGGGTCATGACAAGCGTGTGGGGGTGAGGTCAATTGGTCTTCGCGATCGTGTGCGTTTGGTTGCGATCGGGTGGGGTTGAGCTGCCGTGAAGTGCGGTCGCGTGGCTTATTTCGCGATCACAATGAGTAAAGTGGGGGCCAGGGAATTTTTTTCTTCGCGATCGCGTGAGGACTTCCACGACCGCAGTGAAGAAATAGCTGGGCAGTTATAAAATAAACCCTCCGCGACTTAAACCCTCCTTACACCATTTTTGTACGGACAGAGAGCTTTGGGGATGATTTTTAAAGAGGAAAATCAGTGTTCTTCATAGAGGTAAGTGTTTTGGACCTTAAAACTCATTTATGGATGATGATAGAACATAATATCAGTGTTAAATTCACGAAAATCAGCAGAAAAGGTGGGTTTAGGGTTTGAGATTATGAGACCTTTAGGGATTGGTTTGAGGGGTCAAACGAACTCTGATTTTAGCGTTCTTTATATGTACGGACTCGTAAAATCATGAAGAACAGCTTTATTAAAAAAAATTTGAGTTTTGGGAAGCGGGACTGGGGGTCGGGTTTTGACCAATTTCGGATTTTTGAGCTAAATTTGATATTTTTCAATTGGAATTTATTCCTTAAGCATAAATTGATGATAAAAATCTGAACTTGGTAGATTTGGAGCCTTTGGAAGTTGATACGAGAGGAAAGCGTGTTGCAGAATAGTTTCCGGGCTAGTTATGAGGTAAGTAATGTCTTTAAATCTTGTCCTAAAGGTATGAAACCCCGGACTATGCACCCTTTCACGGGTTTTGGAATGCAAAGATTGGAAATTTGGAAATATATTCCCTATTTAGGCAACTATTGAGTTGTGAAACCAATTATTAAGCCTATACTTAATGGTATTGATATATTTCGATATGATTTGGGTTGTAAGCCATGTTTGGGGTCTAGTGCCGATCTGTTTACCCCTTAGGGGGCTGTTTCACTATGTTTCCTCACTTGATATGTTATGATTTTCACTCAGTATTTTCTTGATAATTGTTTGACACTCAGAGTATTTTGAAACTATTTCTTGAAAAGGAAACACTGTTTTGGGTCGAGAACCTGGTATATTTATGTCCTGAAGGGTAAATTGAGAGTGTCTGACTGAGTGAGGATGCGGGCCTATATTGTGAGGATGCTATGATATGAGTGAGGTTGCGGGCCTATATTATGAGTGATTTATGCCATGATGTGGCCTGTTATAGCGCTTGGGCTGTAGGATCCCCTCCGGAGTCTGTACACACCCCCAGTGAGCGCAGGTACCTAATGAGTGATGCCCGCGGGGCTTATGCTGAGTGATTGTGAGGATGCCTGATGGGCTGATATTGAGTGACTGTGAGGATGCCTGATGGGCTGTTACTGAGTGACTGTGAGGATGCATGATGTGCTGCTACTGAGTGACTGTGAGGATGCTTGATGGGCAATGGTTACGATAAATGATTTTATCCCGAAGGGCAGTTTTATGAAAAAAAATTACTAAGTTTTTGAACTATGATTTACTTCGTTTTCAAACTGGTGTTACTAAGAATTTGTACTGAGATATACTGATATTACACTTGTTTTAAAAGGATTTCTGGAAACTAATTTCGAACTTATTATTTGTTGAATACTACATGGTGACTTGGTGTTTTACTAGTTTTGTGAAATTGTGTATTTGTACTGTGTGTTTTGAAATTCTCAGATTGTGGTTTATTTTTATTACTACTGAGTTGGCGTACTCATCATTACTCCCTGTGCCTCTGTGCACAGATCCAGGTGACGGCCCGGAGCAGTAGCCGTCTCAGTTCGTTAGCAACAGATACGGGATTTCGAGGTAGCTGTCCAGCGACCACAGCTTCTCCATTTCCCTTACATATTTATTTTAGCGTTTGATTCAGAGACATATATTATAGTTTTAGCAGATTTAGATTTATTTATTCTTAGATGCTCATGACTATTGACTCCAGTCTTGGGAGGTTTTGTTTAGAGTTGTTAGACTATTATGGGGACGGTAAGACTTAATTACATTATTCTATGTTATGGTTGCTGCTTATTATTAAATTGTGAACTTTTATAGTTGAACAAATGCGTAGTAATGTGATGGTTGGCTAGCCTAGTTCCACGATAGGCGCCATCATGGCCTGTTAGGATTTGGGGTCGTGACAAGTTGGTATCAGAGCTTTAGGTTACATAGGACTCAACGGTCATGAGCAGGTTTAGTAGAGTCTTGCGGATCGGTACGGAGACGTTTGTACTTATCTTCGAGAGGCTGCAGAACCCTTAGGAAACATTCCATATTCTTGAATTCTTATCGTGCGAATCCATTTATTCAGCCAAAAGCGTAACTCTTTGAATTCCTTTCATGTATTCGAATGTGCACGCGAGCGCTTGGTATCAGTTGTGCATCGGCGGCTTGTGACTTCCATGGGTGAGATGTGATTTTTAACATGTTAATAATGGGCCAGTCGGAAGGACTTGAGGCCGGATTTTGTCTGTGGCTTGAGTGTTGAGATTTCATTTGGGTGAGCACATGTGTTGGGGGACTTATATGTTCGTTTGTGTCCTTATTGATGGAACTTTGTGACTAGATGACTGGTGAGTGTGATCGGATAGTTAAATGTATTCAGGTTGTTTGATTGTGACCAAAATGAATTGGCAGGAGATGTGGCAAGAACCATTGATTATTTGACTTCTGTTGTTAGAATAGGCTTCGAGTTATGAGTATCGAAGGACCTCTCGTGTAGTTTAGTTGTGGAGTGAAGTGGGTTTTTCTATTATGTTTTGAGTTCCTGCAATGTCTTTTGAGCTGACCAATGCCCCAGCAGCGTCTATGTATTTGATTAATGGTATACTCCCGCCGTATTAACACTCCTTTGTTATTGTATTTATTGATGGCATCCTGTCGTACTCTCGTAGCTAGGGATAGCATACTTGGCATTTGATGATGGTATTACAAGGATATAGGGAGGAGAAGCTTTGTGCGAAGTTCTCCAAGTGTGAATTTTTGGCTCAGTTCAGTAGCATTCTTGGGGCACGTGGTGTCCAGTGATGGTATTCAGGTGGTCTAACAAGTGTGAGTAGAGCTTCCCGAAGCTCAAGAATTCCTTGACCATAGCCCTAGTGTTAGTATTTCCATCAGCTTCAGGTTCTTATACCGCTAAATGGGATGTCTTGGAGGCAGGCAGTGGTTGTGTTCTAATGTAGAAAGGTATAGTAATTGCGTGATGGCTATGATTTTCGAAAGTGTATAGGGAGATAATATTTTGAGATTAAGCAGGTAGGGGTATCTCTTGTGGGTTGTCTTGAGGTGTGTGACCCTTATGTTTATCTGTAGCAAGTTCTTTTCTATCAGTAGATGATGTATGTTGTAATTTGAGTTTAGCTCGCTTGTGAGAGTTGGAATGATCATTACAATGGTGAATGCGAGAATTGCATACGAGTTGAGTGTTAGATGGTCTGGGTCATATGAGCGTATGAAGGATTTAGCTGAATCCCACCACAGTATGGTGGCAGTGATAATGTGTGGGCTTCATGAGTTATTGTTTGTCTTGATATTAGGCTTTGAGCCAAGTGGGGAGTCCGCTAATGATAAGTTGATTACACGATTATGTGTTGTATTGGTTTCAGTTCGAGGTATGTTGGTGAATCAGTTATGACGTACAGAGGTGAAGTATGGGAATGACTCGGGTGATGGAAATTTCTTCGATACAAGTTGTAATGTACTTTACGGATAGTGGAATTCATTGTATGATGGAGTGGTACTGGTAAGTGTAAAGTGTGCAATGTATGAGTGTGATTGTTGCTTCAAAGGTGTGGATTACTTTCCTAGTATGTGGATTGCAAGCGGGGTCAGGTCGTTCTGTTTACTTGGTTAGTGTAATCGAAATTGCGTAGAGTAAATGACGTTCGAGAATGGTTCAGATAGATTCAAGGTTATATGTAGCGATCGATGATCTTCAAGGTTTGAGAAGGGCTAGAACTGAGATTTACGGGGAAGGTGTCAAGGCTTGTGGTGTATTTGCATTATCATGGATTCTATCCATCAGTATCAGGAAAGTGAAGGTAATGACTTTAAATTCGCTGGAAGTCTCTTCAGGGTAAGTATTTCTAATGTGGTGCATTTGGGGATAATTGAGGTAGTATTCAGCGGCTTATGAGCCTTAGACGGTATATTTTTATGCTCGGGTTTCGTGCGATGAGTCGGGATTGAGAATTGCGGTATTATGGCAAGAAGAAGTATCAAATCGAAGGTAAGTCAGAAGGAACTTGGATAAATAGGACAGCTTGGTAGTAGGTCGGATCGGCATGATAAGGGATATGGTTAGTTCTTTGGGTGTTTATAGGGTAATGAGTTGTTATAGGTGTTTCTTAGTAATTCTCTTGGAGTTTGGTGGCATGTGTAGTTTGGTTGAGTTAGAAGGATTCAGTCCTGGAGGTTTGGTGTTGTACAAATGTGATTCGGGAGTTCTTGATGGTTTCTACCACGGTTAGAAATGTATATTTTTCACTAGTGTGAGGGTCATGTAATGTATAGTGATTTTGCTTCTAAATGGGATCAATGGAAAGTTCTTGGCCAGTTGGGTACGTAGTTGTTTGTGGCTAGGAAGGGAGCATGAAGTTCTCATATTTATCATAGGATTGCATGGCGTATGCGGTATTTTGTGTATAGTGGAGAGTGGCATATGTGGTCACGGTTCATTTCTGGAAGGAAGGTCAGAACTGGCAGTTTCAGATGATTAGGTAAAGGATACCACTATTGGGTGGCTGGATGAGAGTATACATTCATGAAGGACAATGTGTTTAAGTCAATGTGTTTGAGTAAGGATGCTTCGTTGGTTTTACGACGCTCTCTTGTAGGATCGACTGCTGATATTCAAGGTTTCTTGGTGACACAGAGTAATTTTGGGGGTATCCCTCGTGGAATGATAAAGTATTAGGGGCGTGTTATATATTTGAGTGGTAGAATTAAGATCAGATATGGTAATTGGTGCGCTTCATGGATTTTGAGACAAGGAGTTTTCATGAACTGATTATTTTTGTAGTTGTGAACTACGAGGATGCGAGTAAAGCTAGTCAGGTGTTAGTATATGTCATGATTCAGTCATTATGAACCTTTGGAGAGTTATCTACCTGTTGAGGGATGTACCATTTGATTTTCACTGAGTTTATTCGTGTTTCGGATTGGTCTATGAGTTACCTTTCGGTGTTTCGAGGAGTTGTGATCGTTGGTTATATATGTGCATAGGGTGTAGTTCTATCGGGGCTTTATAGCGAGATTTGGGTAAGGCAAGTAAGTAACTGTTGCAGGATTGAGACGTGTTGGTTATGTTCTTTCTGGTTCGGGTGGCATGGTATCGTCC
>ML405659.1:76263-110935 GCA_005239525.1 Nicotiana knightiana | reverse complement strand
GGGTTCCACCAAAACCCTAGGTTAAGAAAATTAGCTACTCATATTCATAAGAATTAATTCTAAAATAACTTGCATAATTGAACTACAAAATAATAAGTAAAAGCTATGAAAATCAATGTTTGCTTCACTGAGTAGTAATCCACAGGTTTTTCTTCACTTCAATGGCTTCCTTCTCTTTTGAATCCTCCTTCAAGTTTTGTTTTTTGGGTCTATTTATATGTTTAGGACAAACCCTAAACATGTAGGAGACTTCTATTCCAACCGGGAAACACTTAGACTCTTCAAAACTCGGAATTTACTGGACATCGGGACCCAGGAGTTTGGGCTCAAACGCCCCCTTAAAGCCAGGGCAGGCTTGGCGTTAGGGCCCAAACGCCCCCCTAACGCCAGGATCAGCCTGGCTTTAGGGGCCAAACGCCCCACTAACGCTAGGGATAGCCTGGATTTAGGGGCCAAACGCCCGGCTAATGCCCGGGTGTTTCCTTTTCGACTCTTAAGCATATTTTTGATGTATTTGCATCCATTTAGCTCGGTTTCCATCTTCAATGCACCTACACATGAAATAAACTCCATTATGCACATAAAAAGTGTATTTTATCATTAACGCACATAAAATATAAGGCATACAGCATGTTAAACCATGAATTCTAGTCACGCATCACTCAATTACCTTACACATACAAGACCTAATCTTTCTTTTGCGGTTCTGAATTTAAGCCAATATATGCAACATCCCTATGTTGGTCATTTCTCTGCGACTCTTCAAGTGTTGCGCTATTTGAGAACATATCCAGGTCAAGGATTGTTCTTAAATGCATCACCTTTGTTCTTCTTGATTGCTTATTGTGATGCCAACTGGACATCATGTCTAGATTCCCGGCATTCGGTGAGTGGTTTCTTCATTACTTTAGGTGATTCACCCATCTCGTCGAAATCAAAGAAGCAAGATTCCATTTCCCTCTCCTCAGTAGAAGCTTACGACATATCAATGCAAAGGGTCACAACTGAGCTAACTTGGTTGACTCGTTTGCTGGAAGACCTTTCACTTTCTCCTTCTCTGTCGATTCCTATTTTTTCCGATAGACAAGACGCAATTCACATAGCTCGAAATCTGGTGTTCCACGAACGAACAAAACACGTTGAGTTGGATTGTCATTTTGTGCGGCAACAATTTTTATCGGGGCTGATTTCACTTTCTTATGTTCCTTCAGCTTCACACCTTGCGGATCTTTTCACAAAACCCTTATCTGGGCCATCTCACTCTTTGATTCTCTGCAAGTTGGGTGTCAAATCCTCTCCTTCCAACTTGAGGGAGGGTGTTGAGAATTACGTTAGTTTTAATTCTCAGTGTAAATCTGATAAGAAGAGAGTTAAGGAGGCAAACAGAGAGATGAGGAAGAAGACTTTGAATGGAAGGAGTATAGTGAAACCTAAGTGTTTGAGTCCTAAACATCTCGATCAACTTGAGCCTTCTCAGTCAAAGACTGAGCCACGTGGCAAGATCTCAAAAGAAGATGGATTTGATGATGGATTAAATTATGACCGTCCGATTGAATGACCAGCCGGCTGTGTCAAATAGATATTTCTAGTAGTTGGATATTTCTAAGCATGTGCAGAAAAATATTAATTAGTTATTCTTGTTACAATAGAATGAATAAAAATAAGACAAGTGTACCTATATTATTTTCTTTTCTATTTTTCTTTACAATGTAATCTAGTAGTATAAAGATAGGTACTGTATATATTCAATACAACAAGAAAAGGAAAATTTTCCAAATTGAATTCTCTAACTCTCATAGTTTCATCATTTTAACTTGTGCGGAATTAAAAAGAAAATAATGTGAAAATAGGCTCTTGTTTGGATACATCTAAGTGTAAAAATAGTGTCGGGTGGCCAGGTTTTAGATTGGCAATTCAGTATTTGAAAAGTAATTGAAAAATAATCACTATTTAATACGGAGCTAAAATTTGGACAAAAATAGTTTAAGCTGAAACATACAAAAAAATCTAGCATAATGCTTGAGTATTTCTTTCCTCATGCGGTTCAGCAGTAATTCGAAACTTTTATAAATGAAATTCCAGCATAATATACTGAAGTTCAAAACTTTCTTTATGTGAAAGTCCGATATAGTATGCTGAAGTTTGACTTTTACAAGTGAGATCTGTGTTGGAGTTCCAGGAAAAGATACTGGATTTCAAGAAAGAACACAACTTGTGTTATTTGATAATTAAAAGAAATATTAACAACACTAATGGAGAAAATATACGGACTCGGCTCACTGTCAAGCAAATTGATGCATTCCTATGCTTTAATTTCTCATGAAGTCTCGAGTTAATTAAGAATCCGACAACTCCACAAAGCTGCTTATATTTTCTTCATCCTTCAGGTGTAATATTTTTTTTCCCCCTCAAAATCTGATTATGGCAAAACGAAGTTAGAGGCTTAAATACAAAACAAGGAAGAAAAGTTGACCAAGTTGTAGTAAGTTGGGAAGAAAATCACCGTAGGTATATATAATTTAGTGCAAATTGGGAATTAGAAAAATCGTTCATTCGTTTCCTTCTTTGAAGCTCGCTAATTGTATGTCATCTGCATTTAACTATGGCTGATCCCCATGGAATATGGATCTAAGTGTAAACATCTTACAGGAAAGAAGTTTGAACTCTGTCTCCTCTTGAAATATGATAGGTTTTTATGGCAGAAATCCACTCACATGAAGAAGTTTTAAATTCCAGTATATTGTACTGAAAATATTTTGTTCGAATTTATCTTTGCATTAAAATTTTAATGATTATTTTTTAGTTACTTTACAAACACTAGCTAATTTCCAATTACAGGATCAAAAAATGGATGTTTGTGAATTTCTAATTCCTTTTGACGGGCTCGAAGTAGAGGTTCAGGAGCCTATTCTCCCTTTGGCCCAATAATACAACGTTTTAAGTGAAAATTGAAAAATAGCTACTTTTAACTCGTAGAAATGGCGTGGAATAGCCATTTTTTAATATGGTATTTAGTTTTTATGCAGTATTTTTAATACTTAAGAAAAATTGTCACTACTCTGTTAAAATTAATACGAAAAGATGTTTTTACGCTTTCTTCATGAGTGCTATGTAAATATTAAGGACATGAAGTTAAGGACGCCATGTCCTTAACATTTACACTGCACATATGAAGTTAAGGGCATGGGGCCCTAAAGTTTAACAACAGAAGGTGCAAATACAAGTTAAGGACACTATGTCCTTAATATTTACATTGCATACATGAGGTTAAGGACGCCATGTCCTTAACATTTACACTGCACATATGAGTTAAGGACATGATGTCCTGAAGTTTAACAACGGAAGGTACAAATACAGGACACTTTGTCCTTAATATTTACACAATATTCATAAAGTTAAGTACAGCATGTCCTTAATATTTACACAGCACCCATGTCTAGTACATGAGTATTTTTATTCGGGCGGGTAAAAATTTATTAAGCATTGGCTAAAGAGTAAAAACATTTTAAACAGTGGCTAAAGAGTAAATATATCTAGGGGTGTGCATTCGAATCGGTTTATCGATAAATTGAATGGATTATTTGTTATCGATTTATCGATTTCGATTTCGATTCCGAAAATTTTCTTATCGAGTTATTGATTTCGATTTCGATTTTGTCCACTTCGCTTATCGATTTATCGATAAATCGATAAGAAATAATTTTTTTTTCTTCTTTTTTTTTTCTTGTCGTGGTTTCCTTTACCCTAACTTATTATTTCCATTTTCCTCTACCCTTATTATTTTCTAATTTTTCCTACCCTATTATTTTCTTTCCTCTTCACGACTTCACGCCGCTTCTGCCTCAAGAATTTCCCCTACGGCCCTACCCTCCTGCCCCTTTAGAGCTGAACTGTTGAAGCCTTAAATTTTCTTCACTCAAAATTTCTCCTTTCTCGGTTTCTTCCACAGATCTGGTAATTCTCTATCTCCAAATGGGTTATCTCAGTAAGTTGATTGTAATTTGGTAGAAGTTCTTTTGGTCAGTTAGGTAAGGAGCTGAAGAATAATTAGTCTGCCTGAATTAAATCAATTAATCGTAGTATCATTTGGTATGATATAGTAATGATTAGTCGTCTATCTCTATTAGCTATCCACTATTTATACATGTTTTACACATAGTATACATATATTAAGTAAGGGTACTAAACATGACAACATCGCTTAGAGCTAGCAAATTTTCTTATTGGTGGAATCCCGCAAATTTTCTTATTGGTGTAATCGATAACCGAATCGATTAGCCCCAAAAATCGATAAACTGAAATCGAAAAAATCGAAACCTTATTGAAACGATAATGATAAGCATATGTACAAATCGATAATCGATAAGTAATTATCGATAAGGGTCAAAATCGAATCGATAAATCGAATGCACACCCCTAAATACATCTCTAATTAGTGGCTAACTGTGTACTTACTCTGCTAATAGAATTTAACAGAGGCGGCCTAATAATTTTGATGGCCTAAAGCCAAGCTTTAATAAGAGGCTTTAAATTTTGAAAAGAAAAAAAGAAGCTAATATTTATTTTATTTAGAGGGGATCTTTATATAAGTAGCCGCCATATGTATGGTTTATTTTTTTAACCATATACATGAATTATATATTATTTATATATGATTATACATATATTAAACATAAATTATACATATATTATATTTTCGATGGCTATTTTTAGTTTAGGTGATTGACGGCTAGTCAGCTTAATTCTTCTCTTTATCAAAGTCTATTTTAACATTTATGTAAAGTTGTAAATAAGTTTTTAATCTTTACAGTTTTCTATTGAGGAAATGTATAGGAAACTGTAAAGAGAGAAAATAGTAATGTACGTGTCCAACCTATTCTCCAATTTAATTATTTGGGGTTTTAGGTCTTCATGGATTTTTACAATATTGAATTTAAGAAAATATCTTTTTAGATCTCTTATATGTAAAAGATAGATTTTTTATGTGTAAAAGTAAATTTCTCATGTATAAAAAAAAAGTGAGGTCATAAAACTAAATACAAACTTGTAATGGACCACGAAATCAATTGACCCAATTTATTCACACGTAAAGGAAAAGGATTTAGGGAAAAATCCACATTTTTGCTGAAACAGTAAATCAATCACAAATTAATATGTTTATCTTTTTTTTTTTTAAATAAAATACCTTTCTATGAAAGTTAATACCAATTTAACTAAGTACTTTATTGTGGAAAAAATTTGGGGGGCCCAAATGGGTGAGGCCTAAAGCAAATGATTTAGTTGCTTTACCTATTAGTCAGCCCTGGGTTCAGAGGCGGCTCAACGAAATAAGTGGCCTAAAGTGGAACATTAAGAAGAGGCCAAGAATTTTATTTAATAAAGTTGTATATATTTATGATTTATTTTCTTTTCTATTATGTAATAATAGTTTTATGGACTGTCTTGTACGTATTTTGTCCCTTTACTTGGTTACCTGCTAGCTTCCACCGTCGAAGATATCTAATAACTCTACTCATCAAAATTTTGATTTATTTTTTTAAGAAATATCTGCAGTTAAGAAAAGGTTTTTATAAGTTCCCAGCATCTAATAATCGTAATTTGTACTACTAAAGTTGAATTTTAAAATAATTTTATACTTTTTAAATAGTTCAAGTTTATTTGAATTTAAAAAAATGACTTGATCTACTCTCTATAAGAAATAATTTATTTTAAAAGATATTACAAGAGATTTTGTTTTTATTTTTTTTATTATCAATGTAATCATCAAACTGTTATTTTTCCATAATGTATGTTTATTATGAAATTCGAATATTTATTCAAATAACCACTTTTTTCTAAATAACTTCTATATCCAAAAAGAAAGAAAAAAATAGTATCTTTTTTATAATAATCATTATTAAATAATATAAATTTTAGCTAATAATGAAAAATTGGGCCCTTCATTTAGGAGGGGCCTAAAGCAATTGCTTTAACTAGTATGTAAAAAACTATTAACATTTAGCCACGTCTTTCATACGAAAAAATATTTGTACAAAACTACCCTTAACACTAGAACGTGGAATAACTCCAGTAATCAGTGCTGAAGTTCAAGCTTTGACAAATGAAACCTTGGTATATTATGCTGGAGTTCAAAAATCAACTGCATATAAAATTTCAGCACTATATACCGAAGTTTAAAAATTTTAAATCTCAAACCAATTCTTTAAACAGAATTCCTCGGACCAGCAAATTTCTTGATTTCATTCTCTTTCTTTGAGCACAAATCCAAATTCTTTTACTAGGTTTCATATTTACGAATGGATATATCATACAAGTACACCGCAAGGAGATAACAACAAAGGCTGAAATGTTAGTTGGTGAAGATTCTATGGATTTGCCGGTCCTTCCCACCCCTGCTTTAAAGATTTGGTGTAATTCTTTTTTTTTTTTATTTGAATTCACGAATCATTACTAGGTTATAAATGATTTGATTTGGTCGATTATCTTATAAATTTTATACCATATTAATTTTTAATTACTCTTTTTTTATATAATTAAAATTAGACTTTTTAAAATTATCTCAATCATCTCGATTTCTCTTTAATATCTATATGATTTACACTATGAAGTATGAAGCATGGTAAAGATCAACTGAGCAGCACACTATGAAGTATACATGGCAGAAACTGAAAAGAGTGAAGCAGATTATGAAGAATTTAAATAATTCTGAGTATAATGCAGTTGGCAATCAAATCATACAGTGTAGACAACAACTAAGTGATATGCAAGAGCAAATGCATGGGCCTGGGCAACCTGAGACTATGGTTACAGTAGAGAAAGACATGAAGATGCAATTGAGGAATGGTTAGGGGTAAAGGAAAGCATTATGAAACAGAAATCAAGAGTAACGTGGTTGAAGCTAGGAGATGCTAATACATCATATTTCCTTGCAAACATGAAGAGCAGATACACTCAAAACAAGATTAGTAGATTAATAAAGAGTAATGGGGATACAATACAAACAAAACAAGAAATTGAGGAGGAAGTGACATGGTTATGTAATAATACGAAATATTATATATGCTTATTAATAGTGATACTATAGAATTAATTTCATTTATAGCTACTGAGTCAAATAGTAATTAGTGGAAGAGAAATTTACTATATAATATATAAAATAATGTACTAAATAAGTGATTAGTAAGCCACATGCTAGTGGATTATAAATGACTTTGCGTCTAATTTAGGGGTGAAAATAAGTGGGACCAAGCCCATACGTTATACTACTACCCGTTTAAACCATCTAGGGTATTGATATAGGAAAATCTTTAGTGTGTTATTTCATTAGAAGAAGGACCATACAGAAAAAGATGATGGATTTGACAACGGCAACCTAATTGAGGCTTTCCAATATTCATTGATTTACCTTACCATGAACAAATTGGATTAGGATAGGAGTAGTATTTATAGTCAATCCTAGAAGTCAAAAAAAATAGTAGTCTCGGCAGTATAGTGACGATAAATTGATTGCTAAGGTATTAATTCCATTCTCTTTCTTTTCGATACTTTTTGTGCAAGATTAACACTTCTCACCTTGAACTTAAGTAGATACACCCAATTTGAGTGGAAGTGAAAACTCAGCTGAGATTCATTAAAAAACGTAGATGGGAGATTTATCACAAACTGCATTTTTTCACTACGCATTTAACTTGCAGATTCTAACGGGACAACTTTTCCATCTCCTTTGGTTATATAATTTTATTTTTGGACATAACCACCAGTATATTAAATATAGTATTAAGATTCCTTTGGGTCCATTAGTATATATACTTTGACTATATTTATTACGGTGATGACTATGCATATTAAGAAATTGAATTAGATATAGGTTTATGTGTTCGAGGAAAATCATACACTGTACCGGTTCTGTGCTATATATATAGTTTCAAAGTTTTGTTGTCTCCAATTTAGAATAATGGTTACCTAATTATTATACGAACAATGATAATAAGTACAGAACTAAAGATGATATATGGAATTGGAAAATTGAGCGAAGTCTCTATCACAGTCTTTTGGAAATCTGTTTGTAAATAATCTGAAATTACTACATGGAATTCGTACTATGTTTAAGAAAGGAAACTTAAAAGGTATAACGTCCAATGATTAAAGGTAATGATGTGATAATGATTAGATTAAAATGTTAGATGATATTTTGGCGGAAGGCACTGTTTCGGCTATTTTGTTGACATGTAACTGTGTACTAGTTGTTATTAATTGGACCAGGGGTTTCACTTTGATTTTGACTTGTCCTGAGATTATGAAAATTATTCACCTAGACTAACTAGGACGTGTTATTCAATATTTTGAATAGATTCGAAACTTTTGGAGACCGAGCGAGGGACGAGGACATCCCGGAATAGGATTTTACGCTGTTAAGGTAAGTAACAGTTTTAACTCTGTCTTTGAGGGTATAAACCCGGAGAAATTGATATCATGTGATTGGTTGGAGGTGATACCCATGCTAGGTGACGGTCGTGTGGGTGTATATCTCTAGGGATTGACACTTGGTTCGTCCCGTGAGACCAAATGGCCATTAGCTGTATTTATGTATTTACTTGTTGTTGAACTTGTTTTCCTTCATGTTATAGATCATGCTTAGACTTTATTCATGCTCACATTATTTTCACTCGGCCATAGAAATTAGTGTACATGTTTACCTCAGCCTCTATTATTTTGCTGATATGCGGTGATATTTGGTATAGGTTGTGTCCCCTTATTTGTTGATGAGGTGAGGCTTGAGAGGTTCATGACTGGGTGAGGCCGAGGTCCTGTTGTGTGATATTTGATATGATATGATATGATACCATAGCGCGTGAGTTATTCGCGTAGCACGTGAATTGACAATGTGGATCCAGGTATTGATACCATAGCGCGTGAGTTGTCCACGTAGCGCGTGAGTTGTCCGCATAGCACGTGAGTTGACCGTGCGAATCCAGGTACTGATATTATGGCATGTGAGTTGTCTGTGCAGCACGTGAGTTGTCTGTGCAGCACGTAAGTTGTCTGTGCATAGCGCTTGGGCTTTGGGAGCCCCTCCGGAGTCTGTACACCCCAGTGAGCGCAGGTACCTATTGAGTGTGTGCATTGAGTGCTGAGTGCGAGTGTCGAGTGCTGAGAGAGTTAGTGACATTGCTGTGAGGTTTCATTTACTTTTGTTGTTGCTGCATTTACCTGCTAATTGTCTTGTAATATTTGTTGATTTATGGAATTTACCTGTTCACTCCTATTTATTTTTATCAGTGGAAATAGATAATTGGATTGTTATGCCTAGCTCGTCACTACTACTCAGTTCCTTAGTTATTTCTATTACTACTGAGTCGGTTGTACTCATACTACACACTGCACTTCATGTGCAGATTCAGGTGAGTTAGAGCGCGGAGATCGTTGAGTTCAGGCCGGCTATCTTTGGATATTGTAAGGTAGCTGCTAGAGTCCACAGGACCTTGTTACTCCTTTTATCATTTCTTTTTTTGGAATGTATTGACAGTTAGAAGATTATATATATCTTAGTTCATAGAATTAGACGCTCATGACTTAGTGACACCCTGATGTTTGGGAATCGTTTCCGTATTTTTATATTAATTATATCCAGAGTTGGTTTGTTTATAAGGAATTCAACTATTGAATATGCTTTATTAAATTCTTATGGTTAAATTGGTAGAAATGTTTTGAGAAATAGGCTTGTCTTGTATCACGATGGGCGCCATCACGACCTAGGTTAGAATTGGGTTGTGACAGATTGTATCAACAGTTATTAGGATCTACAGCCAGAATTGCCTGCTATTAATCCAGTAGTAGTAATGAGGGATGCCCGGTGGTGGATAGAGTACAACAACTACAACTGGTGGCAGAGGTATCTAAAGAGGAAATATGTCATGCTCTGCAGGCATTGGTGATAATAAATCTCCTGGATGTGATGGCTTTAACGCAGTCTTCTTTAAGAGAGCTTGGCCTGTGATAGGTGATACAATTACAAATGCAGTGAAGGAGTTTTTCTCAAGCTCAAAGATGTACCATCCTATAAACTGTACAACAGTTACACTTGTACCCAAGGTGAAAAACCCATCTAGAATTACTGAATACAGGCCAATATCATGTTGTACAATGCTATACAAGATTATATCTAAAGTACTAACAAATAGGTTGCAAGGAGTGATGGATGGTCTGGTGGATAGGAACCAGTCAACTTTTGTTCCTGGTAGACTGATAATTGATAACATAATACTCAGCCATGAACTAGTAAAAGGCTATGGCAGGAAAGGTGTATCCCCTATATGCATGATGAAGTGGATATGAAGAAAGCCTATGACTCTGTTGAATGGGGCTACTTGGAGCAGGCGTTGACTAGTTTGCAGATCCCAGGGAAGTTTGTGCAATGGATTATGAGACGTGTCACTACAGTCTCCTATTCCATTATCATTAATGGGCAACCTACAACACCATTCCAAGCAAAGAAAGGCCTAAGACAGGGAGACCCCTTGTCTCCTTATATTTTTTGTGCTGGCTATGGAGTATCTAGCTAGACTATTGAAAATACTCGAGAGGGATCCTAATTTCAACTACCACCCTAAGTGTGCCAGAATGAACATAGTCCAGTTAAGCTTTGCTAATGATTTGCTGCTATTCTTTAGAGGAGATACCATATATGTACAAATGGTGTATAAGTATTTCCAGGATTTCTCAAAGGCTTCAGGATTAGTTTCCAATGCTGACAAAAGCTCTATTTTCTTTTGGTGGAGTAACTGAGGACAAGCAACAGGAGATACTACAGGTACTAGGCTTTTCAAAAGGAACACTACCAGTTAGATACTTGGGAGTTCCACTAAGTATAAAAAGACTATCATTAGTTCAATGCCAACCTCTCCTTAGAAATATATTAGGGAGAATTCAATCTTGGACTACAAGGTTCCTGTCATATGCAGGGAGAATACAACTCATTAAAAGTGTACTCTTTTCTATTCTAGTATTCTGGTCCCAGGTGTTTCTGCTGCCAAAGAAGTTGATACAACTGATTGAAAATGTATGTAGGTTCCTATGGACAGGAGGGGTGGAGGTATTAAAGAAACCATTACTAGCATGGGACAAACTATGCCAGCCAAAAATAGCAAGTGGCTTAAACTTACTTGATGTAGAGAAATGGAATAAGGCAGCTATTTGAAAACTTCTATGGAACTTATGTAGGAAAAAGAATAAAATGTGGGTGCAATGGATCCATATTTACTACAAGAAGCATAACTCATTATGGAATGTTGAACCAAAGCAAGACTCATGGATTGTGCAAAAGATATTAAAAGCCAAGAAGTATTTTGAGGAAGCTGGCTATACAAAAGAATATGTAGTGGGAATGAAAAAGTTCTCCATCAAAGACATGTATATACAAATTATAGGAGACTTTGATAAAATGGCATGGACGAAACTGGCATGCAATAATGCTGGACTGCCTAAGTGGATTTTCACATTATATTTGGCTGCGCACAGAAGGCTATTAACTAAGGACAGATTGAGGGGATGGGGCTATGTGGAAGATGCAACTTGTGCATTATGTAATATAGAAGAAGAATCCATTGATCACCTCTTCTTCAGCTGTTCCTATTCATCTCGAGTATGGTCAGCAATGTTACAGTGGCAAGTGATTCATAGGCAGGTGATGACATGGACAATTGAGATAGCATGGACTGAGAGATACTATAAGGGAAGGAGCACAAAAGCTAAATATACAAGCTAACTCTGGCAGACATCTTGTACTACATTTGGCAAGAAAGGAATGGCAGAATCTTTCAAGAAAAACAACGAGCAGCGGCAGTACTTAGTAGATTAATAACACAAGATGTGCATGGTCGAGGAGCTTCTAAGAAGAAACTACAGAGAAGATTGATGGAGCTTAACTACTATCATAATGTACAACTAGATAGTTAAATGGCAGTATAGCAATTAGTAATGAGGAAGGCTAAATCTGGGGCTTATGTCCAGATTAAGCGGGAAAGAACAGTGTAAATATTATTGGTAAATAAAAAAAATTTAATTACCAAAAAAAAATCTATATGATTTAGTTAATTTTCGGTATTTTTTTAAAAAATGCCATGAAAGACTCGAAAGTAAAAGTTAGAACACGATACCATATATATATGCCTAGAATTTGGCAATTACTCTCTTGATACTTTTACTGTTTAAAATGTGATGAATCAAGGAAGAAAGACAACCATAATAGAGATCAATCTAACTATTTGTACAACAGTGTAAACAAAATTAAGCAAAGGTAAGAAAAATGTAAATCATACGAGTAAGAAGATATTAATCTAGCGAGACTAAAGTACAAAGTCTACTAGAAGATTAAGTATCTAATAAGAGAAATCTAAATCATACGGGAGAAATGATATTAAATACCTTGTGACTTGTTATTCAAAATGTCAGAATGCCTTGTGGTTTGTTACTCAAAATGCTGAAACTAATTTAGTTTCTATACGAGTAGCATAATAGGTTTGGCAGTTGCGACTTTGACTGTTAATTACAAGTTGACTTGTGGCGGTCCATCACCCAAGCCACAATGCCAAAAATTTATTCTTTATTATTTAAATGAATATATATAATATATTTTGTATTTAAAAATTTATTGGGTACGATTCGTATTTTTTTTGGTTTACAACAACAACAAAAACTCCAGTATAATCCCAATAGGTAGGGTCTGGGGAGGGTAGTTTGTATGCAGACCTTACCCCTACCTAATGCAGGTAGAGAGGTTATTTTCAATAAACTTTCGGCTCAGGAAGGGCAAGAAGAAGGAGAGGAAAGCAAGGAAGGAAGAAAGAAGGAAGAGAAAAGAAAAAGGGAGAGATAAAGGATAAGTAGTACCAAATAATAGCAACAGAGAATACAATACCTGAGGCGAACAAAACTACATAACGTAATAAAAATCTAAGAATATGAAGGGACATGCATGCTACTAAGACTATCAGTAAACAACTAAAACTACCCACTAACCTTCTACATTAATCCTCGACCTCCACACCCTCCTATCATGGGTCATGTCCTCGGTGAGATGAAGCAGCATCATGCCCTGTCTAATCACCTCTTCCCAGTATTTCTTAGGCCTACCTCGACCTCTTCTCAAACTCTCCATGATCAACCTCTCACACCTACTGACATGAGCATCAATGCTTCTTCTCTTAACATGCCCGAACCATCTCAGTCTCGACTCTCACATCTTGTCCTCCACGGAGGCTACTCCCACTCTGTCCAAAATAGCTTCATTCTTAATCTTATCTCTCCTGGTACACCCACACATCCATCTCAACATCCTCATTTCTGCTACTTTCATCTTCTGCACGTGGGAGTTCTTGACAGGCCAACACTCAGCTCCGTACAACATAGCCGGTCGAACCACCACTCAATAAAACTTACCCTTAAGTCTTTGCGGCACATTTTTATCACATAAAACATCGGAAGCGAGCCTCCACTTCATCCATTCCGCTCTGATGCGATGGTGCGACATCTTCGTTAATCTGCCTGTTACACTGGATAATTGATCCGAGATACTTAAAACTCGCTCTTTTGGGAATAACTTGATCATCAAGCTTAACCTATACGTCTGCATTATGGGTGCCGTCACTGAATTTGTACTCCAAGTATTCTGTCTTGGTTTTACTCTGTTTGAAACCTTTAAACTCCAATGTCTGTCTCTAAACCTCCAACCTCGCACTAATTCTGCTTCGCTTCTCGTCAATTAACACTATATCATCAGCAAAAAAACATACACCAAGACACCTCCCCTTGAAAAATAAAAATCTACCGTAGCAAACTAAAAATTTTATGAGTAAATATTAAATCGGAATCTTTATACGGAAAAGAATAACTCTATGCATAACTTCTAAAAAAAGACAAAATTTTAAAGTCGCCTAAAATGACCATTTCACGTAAGCCAACGCTAATAACGAAAGCCACGTTTCTAACTTTCTTTCCCTTCCTGGAGCTGAGTCCAGTTCCTTCAACCACTCATGCCAGGTGTCAAAGCTCCGAGTCCCTACTCAGTTCCGAGTATACTACTGCTGCCAATTTTAGCCGAGTCAACCTTCTGACCTCAAACTCTCTCGTCTTCTTCTTCTTCAATTCAAATTAGTACAACAAGATCATCGCCATTAAAGTTGCTCAATTTCTCAATTGTTTCACTTTATGCAAGTCCCCTTTTCTCCGAATGTCGACAGCATCTTCATCCAAAACCGACGACGCCGAAGCTCTACGCCGGCATCGTATTCTCTCTAGCAGGCTGTATTTGGATGTGCCTCCTTCTAAGGTATATACTGAAACTTGTTCGTTTTTAGTTCAATTTTTATTTAAAAAATTTAAAGTAAGAGTTTTACAGGAATCTCTCGGATTTTAGTTTTGTTGTTTTTCCTGAGCAGGTTCCGTTGATATACTCGTCATCCTATGACATTTCTTTTCTCGGGATTGAGAAACTGTAAGTGCTGCAAATCTATGCTACATTCAAGGTGAAATTTGTTTGAGCAAAAAAATAAAATAAAATGAATTGATTGCAGGATTAAATGGTGAAAGATTTTGCCGAAATAAGTTTATTTTAATTCTTAAAATTTTTTATTTCTAAATTCCTTATATCGTGGAAAGTTCTAGCTGTTTGGTATATAGTAGATATGCCCTAGATCCAATCTCATATTTGATGATTTAAACATATTTTTGTGAACGTTATTTGATATAAAAATATATAGCATCTCATATTCTTTTATCATAGTTATTATTAATTGTTTGATTAACTTGATAATGTCCTTGATTAAATTTTGAGACTTGACATCGTGATGAATATCATGATAATGAGAGTGAGGTTTCTTATAATTTAATCTAAATTTGTTCTTGATCATAACATTATTAATTTGGACATTAGTAATCTCTTAGATCAATATTTATGTGATCGTCTTTATGGGATAAAGATTAGTTGATCTCATTAACTAAATCACATAGATAGTTGATGCATATAGAGATATGATCATTAAACCGACTCATTAGATAATTTCTAATGGTTAGAATTACCATAAACTGTCAATAGGATATTCTCTTCAAGAATGTGATGTAAGAGTTTCCTTTGACCCGAGATAGTCATAGTAATTGACAAGTTATTTATTGTGCTTTGATACTAAACACCTATGGTCCTAGGGCGATACTTGAAAGGATATTGGGTACGATTAAATACTTGTAGAATTAGTGATTGATCAAGGTGGAATCTATCAACTCTTGGTAATGAGTTTAAGCTCCATGTTGTCATGAATTATAAACGACCAAAATTAAGACCTTGGCCAGGGCAATTGAATGAAAGAAGAAAAGAGTTTCTTAGGTCATTCAACGATCGATTATATTTGACATGAACATATAGTTGGTCGTCTATTAGGATTTGACAGTTGAACCATATCCTAGGGTGACCCAGAGCTACAAGGGCAGAAGGAAATACTACATTTCTTTTACAGATTCTTGAGAGTAAATTGTATACTTCATGCTATCCGATCGTTAAGGACTGTTGCTAGACGTCACCCTTGATTAGTATATTGATATGATCAATTTACTACCGGCTTAGTATTGAATCTATGGGGTCGCACACTAACGAGTGTTCTGATCTTTGCTAAAGGATTAATTACTTTATTGTTTAATAATTAAATTAGAGAATTTAATTAGTCAAATAAATTAAAATATTAATCCAGATGAGATGTTATTATGTTCTTTGCTAGCACAGAGGATATAATTAATATTGTGAACAAGTTGAAGTTCTCTATTTGGAATAAAAAGTTAAATTATTTCTCTTGGTTGAAATATATATGTGATATATATAATATCAATTAATATTGATTTATATAAAGGTTATATATACAACAACAACAACAACAACAACAAAAAACCTAGTTTGATCCCAACATGTGGGGTCTGGGGAGGGTAGTCTGTACGCAAACCTTACCCCTACCTAATGCAGGTAGAGAGGCTGTTTTCAATAGACCCTCGGCTCAAGAAGGGCAAGAAGAAGAAGAGGAAAGCAAGAAAGGAAGAAAGATGGAAGAGAAAAAAAAGGGAGAGATAAAGGATAAGTAGTACCAAATAATAGCAACAAAGGTTATATATATATATATATATATATATATATATAATATTAATTTATTTTTTAGCAATTTGGAATTGGAGATAGAAGTCCATAAAAGGACTTGTGTCCAAAGTAATCCAATTTGGAATTGGACTTAATACGAACGTCCATAGAGGACGTGTCTTACAACCCATTCCATGGTTTCGTATCTTCATATTTTCAATAGGAAATTGAAATTGGACTTTATGGAAAGTCTATAAGATCGGCAACCACATTACCCATTGAGAATGGGTTTTCGATTTTTCCATACAAAATTCCATGAAGTTTATTTGGAATAAACTTTTACCCTAAGTAACTCATTACCTCAACCAAATAGGACAAGGGTTTATCGGTGATGCTATATAAAGGGTGATGAAGGAAATTTGCCGCATTAAGTCTCGAGAAGAAAAACCACTCTGTGAAAGTGAGAGTGCAAGAGAAAATAATATTGCAAGAAAGGTGTTTCTTGCTCTTCTATTTTTGAGTTTGATTTTTGAGAAAAATTTGAACACAATATTTTCATGCAATTTGTTCGCGGGTTTCATTGATCAAAGAGTTGATAGCAAGGATCGGTTTCGGTGTGCATACGCATAGAGTTTTCGTACTATCGAAGAAATTTTGAAACGAGACTCTCTTCACCAGGTACGTCTTAGATTCGATCTTTGACATGTAAATAATTTTAAACACCAAAAGATCTTTCTAGGATTGTTATTGTCTTTCGCTGCGTGTTACGAACACCTATATGCAATCCTTCACTAGCAATGGTCAGGTCTAAGGTATGTAGTTCTGGATGGAAAAAAATGATGAAACTCTAGAAGTGCAATAGAAGTAATAAAGCTGGTTATCCTAGTTTTGTATTTTAAGATATAAGTTTAATGATATTGTGTTTGGAAGGAATTGGCATCTGTTCCTGGTAAATCATGACAATATGAAATAGGAAGTTTTATATTATGGGAATGTGGTGGATATTAAGATGATAACTAACTTTTTCTATGTACATGACTGGAGGAAAATTTGAACGTTGTGAAAGGTTGAACGGATTGTTGATAAATAAAGAAGATGAAATAATGAAAGTATAGTCCAATTCAATCTGAATGAACAACATCTCACTATTCATATATCTATTCTAGATACAATCCTTCCAGCTACTTAAGTCTATTCCATTCAATACTAAACAAACAGATTAGGGGTTCTTTACTTTCTTATCAAAAAAAGAACAGAAATATTCATAAACGAACACCACTAACGTACATATAACAACAATAACTAAGTTTTAATACCAAATAGATTGTAACGGCCCGGGCTCAACTGCTGACGTATTAACCACTCTAGCCTAACTTTTGGTGGCTCATGGTGTTGTTAACCTAAAAGGCGCTTCAATAGTTGGATTCCTGATCCTACTTGACCTCTTAACTTTTCCTCCTATTCCGATGTGGGATTTTCATAAGACAAGCTTCAAAGTGAGTTCCCTTCACCTCCCTCCTCCCCCTTAAAAAAAAAAGAAAAATCCATAGGTTGTTACATTCATCCCCTTATAGACTCAACGTCCTCGCTCATATTTGCCCCACCCCCGTACTAGGAGTGATATTGCTTGTGATGCTACTTGTAACAACCTTGGCCTTGTTCCGTTTGGTCCAATATTTGGGGCCTAACAATTTTGGCCCATTTGGCTTTTACTCGAAGGACGTCCCGAGAGTTGACTTCCTTTTCTCGCCTTATATGGCCCGGATGTGGGATTTTCCTAAGGCAAGCTTTACAACGAACCTCCTTTCAAGTTCAACTACCAGTTGGCCGTGGAATGCTACAATTAAAAGTTTGGATCATTTTCAATTTGTGCATTTCATCCTTGCACAAGGGCCTTGCCAATCTTCTCTATTTCATTCCAATTTTATCGAATTTCCCGTTTGTCATGAAGGTCATGGATATAAAATGTAACTCATTGACAAAATGACAGGGGCCTCATTTCTATACGTCTCATTTGCTGCACTTGAGGTGAAGTATCCTTGTTTCCTTAAGTCGAGGATCTACCGGAAACAACCTCATTGGGTAGGGGTAAGGTCTGTGTACATCTTACCCTCTTACACTGGGTTTGGTGTTGTTGGTGTTGTTGAGGTAAGGCATCCTTGTTTGCAGAGCTGAATTTCTATTTGGTTAATTATTTTTTAAGGGTCATGTCTATTTATTTTCCTTCTAAAAAGATATTATTTTTTCTCTGAAAGAACTACTGCCTTAACTAGGTTTGAATTTAACTGGAGGCCTCATTCAAGCATTTAACTACACAGGCATCCATTTGACGCTTCAAAATGGGGTCGAATCTGCCGGTTTCTCTCTAAGGACGGTATTGTGGATCAAAAGCATATAGTTGAGCCTGTGGAGGCAACGGAAGATGATCTGCTAGTGGTAGCAACTTCTACTGATAGCAACTTAGTTATCTGTTGAGTTATTATATCCATTTATATTGTTTTCAAATGATTAGTTGAGTCAATTTGAAACATTCTCTTACACTTTATCTCCCTTACATTTATGTATTCTTCATGCTTGCACCTTTTTAATCAACTTGATGATTTCTATCTCAAAAAAAAAAAACAACAACTTGATGAACTGATATTTTCTAAAGAACATGGTGTCATTACTTTTTGAATCTAAGTTATCATCACTTCCATTCAGCTAAACCCAGATACCATTTTCATAGATGAGATTCTGATCCCATCCACCAGTTATTTGAGTTCACACATCTAAGTTTTGAGGATCGTTTGCCTGAATAATTACTTCAGGATCCTCGTACTGGAAGTCTTTTAACTACCATTTTAAGGCATTGCGTATGTTTGAGTCCAGAAATGCCAGGGTCAGTTTGCATTTTCATTAAGGTGACATACAATACCTCTAGTTCTATTTTTTTATTTATATATTTGCAATATTGTTATCAAAACAGGATATTGTTGCTCTTTATCTGATCTAGGTGCTGTCAGCAATAATACTTGAGCCTTGTTGCTGCAAATCTTTTAGTCAAGTATTGGGCTCCTCGTTGATTGTATAGGAGTTCTTGATTGTCGAGGTCTATTGCAATCTCATGTAGGTGAATTACAGCACACTGAGTTCCAGTTTTTTTGCATGTACAGAGTTTACTAGTCGCTTTAAGATACTCTTGGTCTTTCCTCCAATCTAGGTGCTGTAACTCTACTTATTTGGTCGCTGTAGTCAGTATGACTAGCATTCTTATGGACCGTCCTTGTACATAAGCATTCCTATGGACTGTCCTTGTATCTGGCAATGTTGAGGGTGACTGATTAATGTTTTGTCATTTCTGGTCTAGGTGCATTCAGAATCATACTTGAAAAGTTTGAATAGCAGCTTGAATGTCTCCAAGATTGTTGAGGTAAGACTCACAGCTGAAGTTTGCTGTTGTTGATCCATCTTATTACTATGACAAGAACAAGTAAACAGACGTGTGGTGTCATCATAGATTTTCCAAGACATTGTTAGCTGCCTGTTTTTCGAAAAGTTAGTTTTCTTGTTTTGATACTCTTGATTATCTCATGCCTGAACCTTTTAGGTCCCTCCTGTTGCAATGCTTCCCAATTGCCTTGTGCAGCAGAAAGTGCTTCGCCCTTTCCGCAAGCAGGTGAAATTAATTATTCACAGATCATCTTCTTTTTTTCTAGTTCTCTGGTTCATATTTTATTGATGTTAACATAGGAGAAAGATGCTAAAATATATTTGTATTATTTCTTTACGCTTCACATGTTAGCATACATGTAGCAATATATAGTTATATACACAGTAGAGTACACAAGGGTTAGAGTTCTAGGTACACTACTACACTCTTAACACACAACTAACTAGTCTAAACCTAACACGTGGGAGATTGGATTCACTAGGAATATTACATGAAGTAGGACTTGCTCTAATACTCCCCTTGCAAGCTGAAGGTAGAGAAGCAACATTGAGCTTGAAGCAAAGTAGCTCAAATCTAGCAGAAGCAAGAGGCTTGGTTAATACATCAGCTAGTTGGTCTTTTGTTGGCAGGAACTGGACTGAGAGATCTTTTCGAGCCAATTTGTCACGGACAAAATGATAATCAATCTCAACATGCTTAGAGAAAGCATGGAAAACTGGATTGATAGATAGATAAGCGGAACCAAGATTATCACACTATAGGACTGGAGGAGTGGGAAGTGGAATGCCCAGTTAAAATAATAAAGATTGCAGCCAAGAGAGCTCAGCTGCAGCAGCAAGAGCCTTTTAGTCCGATTCAGTGGAAGATCGAGCAACTGTCCGTTGTTTCTTAGAGGACCACGAGACTTCCAAGAAAAATGGCATAGCCACCAGTCGACTTCCTATCATCCGAGGAACCTGCCCAATGGGAATCAGTGAATGCTTGTGGTGACAAACCTGGAGAGGCTACAATGACAAAATGATGGTGAATGGTATGCTTGAGATATCTGAGTATACGTTTACCTGGCCCGTTGATTTAAGCTTGGAGATTGCAAAAATTGGCAAACTTAATCACCGCAAATGCAAGATCCGGCCAAGTGAGAGTTCATAGTAAGGCTCCAACTATAATGCGACATAACTTAAGATCATGAAACCAAGAGCTATCCCCAGTGTGTAGCTTTGTATTAGGTGCCATGAGTGTGCGAACATGCTTGCACTTGAGCATGCCAGTCCTAGTTAGCAGATTACTAATGTATTTCTGTTGAGAGAGCAAGAGACCATGGGCAGTATGCTTGGCCTCTACTCCCAGAAAGAAACTTAAAGAGCCCAAGTCAGGAAAGGAGAATTCATCACCAAGCTTTGAGATAATAGAACTAAAGAAGGATGGATGGCTTCCAGTCAGAATTATGTCGTCAACATAGATGAGCAAGTAAGCAACTATTGCATCAGCTTGATAGACAAATAAAGATGTATCAGTTTTCGAGGAGAAAACCCAATAGCCACGAGAATTTGGTGATACCTCATATATCACGCACGAGGGGCCTGTTTAAGGCCATAGAGAGACTTCCTGAGTTGACAGACATGGTAGGATATAAGGGATGAGTGAAGCCTGCTGGTTGAGACATAAACACACGTTCATGAAGCTGACCATGTAAAAAGGCGTTATGCACATCCAGTTGCTTCAAATGCCAACATTTTGATACGGCTATTACAACAACCACTCTGATGGTGGAAGGTTTCATTACTGGACTGAATGTTCCAAAAAAATCATGCCCTTCAAGTTGGTGAAACTTTTGGCGACCAGACGAGATTTGTAACGTTCAACTTGACCTGAAGGGTTTCTTTTAATCCGGAATACCCACTTGCTGCCTAAAACATTCATGGAAGAGTTAAAAGGGAACCAATGTCCAAGTGCCATTGCGGAGAAGAGTGTTCATCTCTAAGGCCATGGCATCATGCCATACTTTGCGTTTGTTGGCTTCAGAAAAAAACTAGTAGGTTCAATGGAAGGGGGAGATGATTGTGAAGTGGATGCAATGGATAAATTGGAAGATGGTGGCATATGACATAATTGCATGTGATGAGTGCGTTGGGGTGGAGTTGTGAGTGAAGGAATTCGCGGTGGCTTGGGTGGTGATGGTCGCCGCTGGTGGTGGAAGCGATGTGGAGGATGAGTCCGATGATAGCTCTGTTACCATGTTAACATAGGAGAAAGATGCTAGAAATCTATTTGTATTATTTCTTCACACTTCTCATGTTAGCATACATGTATCAATATATACATAGTAGAGTACACAAGAGTTAGAGTTCTAGGTACATTAACACAAAGCTAATTAATCTAAACCTAACCCTTATGGTGTGGGAGATTGGATTCACTAGGAATATTACATGAAGTAGGACTTGCTCTAATTGTTGATAATTCTTTGTAGGTGGGAGGAACGATCGTGGCTGCAAAGCTTGCAAAAGAACGAGGATGGGCTATTAATGTTGGTGGTGGATTTCATCATTGTTCGTCAGAGAGGGGAGGCGGTTTTTGTGTTTATGCTGATATATCTCTTTGTATACATTTTGCATTTGTGCATTTAAATATCTCAAGGTACACCAAATGGTAATTCATGTATAATGTGTAACTATGTACAGTTAAAGGTCACGGCATCTCAGTGAAATCATTTATGAACTTTTTTCTTGTACAGAGTCATGATAATTGACCTTGATGCACACCAAGGAAATGGCCATGAAATGGACTTCTCCGAGGACAGTATGTTTCTCGTCATTCATCTTAAATTTCTGTGCCATTTAACTATTATTAATTGGTGATTGTTGGGTACTGGCAGGAAGAGTCTTTATCCTTGATATGTACAATCCTGGAATTTATCCACTTGTGAGTTTCCATCTCGAACAATCTGCTGCATCTTGAGTGGGCTGTTACTTTCCTCTCCTTTCCTTGTTCCTCACATTGCCTGTGCCCCCGGCCCTTGACCGAATCAATTCTGTCTTTTGATTTCTGATTCTCTTCTAATTGCGCTGATAACATCAAAAGGTAGCAGTGTCTGATCATATCTGTCGCGAATCTATATCATTTTTTTAGGATTTTGAAGCCAGGCGGTACATTGATCTAGGAGTCGAAGTTCAGGTTAGATTCAAATTTATAGAACACATTATTAGTTTACTTGAACTACACTGACATATGTGGCTTCCTTAACTTTGGCAGAGTGGGACTGCAACAGATGAATACTTGACTAAGCTAGATCATGCACTTGAGGTATGTAATTGAACTTCTTCTCACCACTTTCCACACATTTTTTCCCTTAATAGTATCTCATTATTGCAAGTTATACTCTTGCGTCACTTTTTTGTGCCTATGTGCTTGTGACCTGTCAAAGCATGTCTAACACGTAGTGGTTACTGTTTAATTCTAAGTCGTCATGAGAACTCTGCAGCTATTTATTTCATTGTCTGCTCTAAATAAGGAGTGGGGAATATTTGTTTTTCCGGGAATGTAGCTGTAAAAGATCAATGGATTTCCTCTGATGCTGATACAAGAAAAGTGATGTAACTTTTCAACTTTATTTGAATTCAAGTCCTCCATTCTGCGTTTACTACTATCTTCTGATATACAAGCAATATTTCTTTTGATTAATAGAGATACTTCTTCTGATCAGTGCAAAAGTTCCGTATGTTCATTTGTTAGATGGCTACAGGTAGGATCACTGCAAATAGTTCACTAGTGAAGTTGCAGATTATGTCAACGCATTGTCACTAACATCTTTATTTTTTTGGTGATTTGATTGCGTGAGGAACTGATTTAGCCTTGGTTATGACCATTGCTCCTGGCACAAATTCCAGATTTCAGTCCTAGAAAAACCATGACGACTTTCTGTGAATTAATTTTGTAATATCTAGTATTAATGAAATTACCTAGAACTATCTAGGAAGAAGGCTTGTGGAGAGGAGCTCCTCGTTGTGCTTTTTGGTTGAGATGGAGTAAAAGGAACACAGGAACTTTTGAAGAAATCGAAAATGCACTGTGAAGAGTTAAAGCTCCCTTTTGTTCCTTTAATATTTTTTGTGTAAGAAGGATACTCCCTGTTGTGTAGAGGCTAGAGGGATGAATATCTTTGGAACTTTGCAACCAGACTTCTGTAAAGTGTTCACATCTTTGTTGTAATGAAACCATTTGACTTAAAAGACTAATGTGTCAGTGTCTTCTGATTCTTCTGTGCTTTCTTTATTTATCGGAGACATTCAAACACATATAAAAGATGTTTTTTTCCTTTCCCAAGAATTTAAAAAAAGATATTTTTTCTTTCCCAGTGAGTTCTCGATTATTGTGTTGATTTACCCTTGTAATACATGATTGTTTGTTATCCTAATGGACTTCCAGGTTGCAGAGAAGAAATTTGATCCCGATTTCATTGTCTATAATGCTGGCACTGATATTTCGGATGGGGATCCACTTGGCAGGTTGAAGGTAAGACCCACAAACTGGAAACAAGCTATATATGGGTTGCATGTCTGACAGAAGATTGTGCTTCTTTCTGTGGCAAACCACACACAAGATGGAACTCTAGGTCTTTTAATTACTAGAAGCTTATAAATATTTTAACATTCTTTATACAGCTAACTGGAAGAGTATTTGTCATGAGCAAACAAGCAAATAGTTATAAAATTTGGGATGTAAGAAAGTAATCTTTTCTTTTTAAAAATCAAATACATGTTTTGGCTTGAAAGGTAGGATGAAGATACGAAATATCCCAATTCTGTTCCAAGCATTAGGCACAATTTTATCGATAACTAAATTATGTAACGTACATGCAGACTGTTACATTCGCTCCGTCTAATTTTACGTGATACTATTACTGGACATGTAACTTTAAATTTTGTTTGAATTGTGTACAAGTGATGAGGAAAATTGTTGAGTAATTGGTGAATATTAGCTTGGTGGAGAGGTCATCACATTGATGTTTATTTGATTAATTAAATGATTTTAAATTTTAGTAAGTAAAATAATTATATTGTGGTAACATTTTTGTACGTCTCGTAATAAAAATTGTGTCTTATGAAGTATGATTGATATTTGCTCCAGCCTCTGTGGATAGGCTTGGGCCTAAAGGATTTGTGTCTTTGAACTTAGCCAGAGAAGGTAAAATATCAATCATGCTTCTCTTTTTGCTCAAATCCTTCAAGTAGCCAAAATTAAGGGGCATGCCTCGAATTCCGGCAATACTAAAGATTTGGTTTGATTGAAGCAGTTTTAGTTTCAGTAAGCATGTACTGCCAGTTTTGTTACAAAATAAACGGCAGCCCTTTCTATGCCCAAAATAAAAGAGAGAGGGAAATGAGTTTATGCCAAAATCGTTTGTTGCTATCTTTATTAATTGCATATGTGCCCGTGCAGATCAGTCCTGATGGCATTGCTGTTAGGGACGAAAAGGTTTTCAGGTTTGCTAGAGAGAGAAACATCCCCCTCATCATGCTCACATCAGGTTCAGTTCAACCTATCCCCTGTTCTCTATTGCTGCCTAGTCATTGAATCATTTTGGCGGACTTCTTGTGCCATACCTTACCAATAACAGGTCTTTTTAATTACATTTTCAGGCGGTTACATGAAATCCAGTGCCAGAGTTATTGCTGATTCAATCATAAATCTCTGTGAGAAATCCCTTATAGACATGAAAAGTTTACCAGCTGGAAAAGCATAGTAGGTGAATGTCCTTTGGGCTACTTTGAAAGGCCTGAAATTTAAACTGTTTTCGTTTGTGTTTCTAAGAAGAGAGAATAATTTCCGTTGACAGTGGTTGCGTATGCTACTGGGATGCAGGAGAAGGGAAAAGAGAGAATGTTAAGATTTGTGCACCTTAATGCATTTAGCTAAGAATGTAAATTATATATGTTGCTAGTTCATGTATGAAGGAACTCATGCAACTTGTAATCTATCAACGCATCAGGATGTGGTTGGTATATGTAAAGGAGGAGCATGATTCAAGTTATGGCTCAACTCTTGGTAGCAGATTAATTGGAATCTGTTTGTGACTTATTGCTTATTGTTGATTCACACAGCTCTACGCTCATTCTTGTTATTCCTATACCATGTTCTTTCCAAAGACAACCCCAAAATCAACTTAAAGCAATTTTCAATCTTTATAATCATTTCCTCTTGACGTTCCAACTCTTTGTTGGTCCAATTTTCACCTAAAAACAGCATGAGGATTGGAAATCATGAACCGGGTTTATGGTATGCTCGAATACTAATTGGTTATTGTTGCAAAAGTGTGTACCTGTTTCAACCAAAGGGTAAAAAGAAAAAGGGAGGGATGAAGTAACACATGTAGGGAGGTCATCTACCGTAAAAGCTTGTGATTTTGGATGAGTCATATAATATTTGGTTGGTCTTACAGAGAAGATTAGTTACAACATTACTGATACATTGTTTTTGGCTTTATTAAACTTCACGTTGCTAATAAATGTAAAGGTTATGCAAACTAATATATAAAATAAACATATACTAATGTGTATCAACAACCAATGGATAAGGGTAGCAAATGCGAAAATCCTTCATAATCACAAATTCTTTCTACATCACAATTGGTATATATCATTATTCATCACTCACAATATTATGCGCCACAAAAATGATTTCCTAATCTATTGGAGTTTATGATGCTGTTTGCTTTTTTTGCGGGTTATCGTGTTAATTAAAGATCATGTGGTCAAGAGAGTTTAAAATCGGGTGAGTTCATTGAGTCTTGTAAGCCATGCGGCGCGAATCCGGATATAGTCGGGCTCCAGGGCTCCAATGCAGGTACCGGACACCGGGTGAGAAATTAAAAAAAGAAGAAGAATGTAAACCAGTGTTCACTGTCTTCTGTTAGCTTGTCCTATAGTTTAGTATTTATTACTATTAGCATCTTTAAGAAGATTGACCTTGATTATTTGATCCCGGTCAGTACCTTCAAAAATAGACCAAGCTTGGTCAATAGCTTAATGTATCAATAGAACCTTCATCTCATATTCATTAGCCTCATAAACTTGGTCAATAACTTTAATGTATCGATGAGAAATTTCACCTAATTTGACAATGAATGGCTAGCATGCGGAAGTTGGCGATTGGTGATTTGAATATTGTGTAGGTTTAAACTACTTCAAGGTCTAGGATATATATTCAAATGGAAGATTAGATAAGTTGATTAATAAAAGTAACCAAACAATAAAAACACCGAATAAAATAGTATAGACATAAAAAATAGAGTTTGATTTTAAAATTAAGTTGTCTTAACAATAAAAAAAATATATTGTTGCCTCTAATTCAAGTTCATATTTTTATTTTTCGACCCAAATTATTTGTCAAAACTAATAGGGATTGGTTGAGAATCCATTGCATAAATTCCAAATTTACACCCTCAATCTTATTACTTGATCTGAATAATCATAAATCTATTAGGGGATTGATTAAGAGTTCATTGGATAAACTTATTAGCTTACATTCTCAAATCTTTTTTCTTCCCTTTTTCTTTTGTCGGACTATTGTTGACTACGCGATACTTTCTTTTGTCTTTCCAAATAATAGAGTGATATTTATTATATACTTGCACATATCGATAAATGCAAATAGAATCACTCAAACACAAACTAGTAGAGAGAATATCAACTTATGTCTTAGATACAAATTAAAAGTAGCACCTTTAGTTTTGGCTTGATACCTAAAGATCTCATAGCCAAACCACCCTCTCTTTGAGGAAAAAAAGAAGAAATTTACTGCATAGATCCATAAATAGAAATCTATCTCTAAAGATAAAACTAACCATTTATTTAAATTTGTATTAACATAATTTAAAGTCAAAGCAAAGTTAATCAATTAACCATTGAAATCTTCGTAGCAAAGAAAAAAAAAAGCGATTCATAACTTATGTCTAGCTCTACTTAGGGGCGGGTGCACATGGGAAGGGTGGGTTCATGTGAACCCATCCTGGTCTTGCTAAATTATGTATAACACTAGTGAATTTCAGTTCAAATACTTAAATTAACACGGTGAACTCAAGCTCAAGTGAGCACTTAGTACATTGATAAGGAGGTGCACTTTTTACGTTTTAGTCATTGCTTTTTCTAATTAAACACACTTTTTTTTTTTTCCTTTTACATGTTTTCTTGTTTTTTTTTTCTCTTTCTTTATTCGTTCCTTTGACTTTTAAAATTCTTAAATAAAAAAATATTTCTCAAACACCATCTAAGAAACTGGGATCTACGAGACTCGTAGTGTACACATACATTTGAAATACTGAATACGTCTGTGGCTCTTCTATCATGTCTGTGATACATAATTTGAATTTCTTCTCTGCCTTTTTTTTTTCTTTAAATTGCAATCTTTTTTTCCTTTTACTTTTAATCCCCTTATTTATTTAGCATCTAACACATGGTCACGTGACAAACATCCCCCAACTGTCTTAATCACTCTCACTAAGTCATATCATTCAATCTTTTATTTTTGTCCAGTAATTCAACTATAACCCAATGACCAGAGACTTGTGTCTGTGAGTCTTCATATCTCTAGTTAAGATCTAACCATGGTTACTACAACTACAAAAAATCAATCTCTGTCCCTCTTCTCTCGTATTTCAGCACACAGTACGCGTGTGTCAGTGTGTGTTCCATATATAAAATATATATAAATACACACAATGTACAGTGTAGTACTAAGCATCTTCTGCTACTGAGTAGAGTTTGTACAACCTGTCAAAAGCGACAAACCGACACTACTATTCCCCGTCGCCGTCGCCGTCGCCGCCGCAATGAGTGCTCGGAGTCGGAGGAGATCATCCTCGCCTTTGGCATACTTCTTCGCTAAGCTGTCTACAGTTTCAGCAATTACTCTATTGCTGCTTTGTATCGCTTTTATTTCTGTAGTAGCTATTGCGTTTGCGCTTCCCGAATCAGATCAGCAGCTCGATGGAGGAGGAAGTAGTAGTGGCAATGCAAGTGAATTGAGCAGTGGACCTCGAAGTAGGCCTAAAGAGGATAGTTTTGCTGATATGATCGATCGAGCTCTCGAAAAAGAGTTCACTGAAAATGATCAAACCGAAGGTTTATTTCAACTAGATCTGGAACAGCTCATATTATGTTTCCGTTTATTTTGTTGCTCATAGAGTTGTACATAAAATTATAATTTGGTCAGTTGAATTGGCAACTGAAGATATGCGTTAAAACTGTTTATTTTTAAATAAATCAATAATCTTACTAAAGATTCTCTTGACTGAAGAATTTAATGTGATTGGTTTATAGTTTCATTAATGGTTGTAAGTATTGAAAAATTAGTATGTATAAAGTTCTGCTTATGTAGTTATCATATGCAATTTCAGAAAGTTGGTAAAGTAGAAAAATAAACAGTTACTAACTGATATCCCCATATTTTTTTCCCTATTTAATTTGCAGTTAATGATGCGGGCAGCTTCAATAATAGTGTGGCCGAGCAGCAGGTGTGTTACATCTTAAATTATCTCTCCTCTTCCTAGTGATTTTTTGTTGGGATTAAAAGATTGGTGAATAGGAATGGAGGGAAGAAAAAGTTGAGGGAAGTGAGCTCCCTTTTGCTTTGGAAAGAGCAAGTGTCCCTCATTGGTGGTGGAAAGAAAAGTGAATGTATTTATATTGAGAAAGCACTTCTCTTGGTGTTAAATGGGTTGGAAAGGAAGTAAGCCTCGTGCCGCCGTCGTCGCTCGGCTTCAGCTTCTGTCAAAGATCTATTGATTGATTAATCTATGGACAAAATTTCTTTAATTATTTAATAAAATAAGCCAAATATCCAACCCGAACCGGATCTGTGCGCGACCCGATTCACTTTCTTCCCGGATTTTTATTTAAATTTCCCTCCCGTTTTTAAGTGACTGTTCTGAATGGTTGTAAACTTTCAGAAACAGTACTTCCATTGGCTATAAATTCGTTTGATTCCTCGTATTTTTCCTTACGAAACTTCTAGACTTCTTCTTCTTCTGCACAAATCTATTCCAGTGTGATTTACTACCATTGAGTGGTTCGTTGACACCATGGTTTTTGGTACCAATACATCAGTGATTTAAATCATTCTATCCTGGATACTATTCCAGTACCTCGGCTACTTGAGGGGAATAATTTCCTTAAGGGCACACTGTGCATTCAGTGGGCTCAATTTATTCTGAAATTATCTTTTCATATATTATTACGACATTCTGTTGCTGCTAACTTTCTGTTTCTGTTTTCTGTTTGAGAAAGATTACTGTGTCGTTATTTATTATAGTAATACAGATTGACTAACATTTTTTTTTGTTCATGCTCTTCCTAGTGAACTAATTTATGGGATTTTTATTAGTTCCGATTTGCTGTGTACTTGTTCAGTTAAAGAAGGTGACCTATTCCCATCAGGTGAACCTTTTGTGGCAAAGTTACCACGTACATACACTAGTGAGAAGATGCAAAATGAATTTCCTATGGTAAAGGGAGTGGATTTAAGACTGATATATTGGATAAAGGAAATAGCGTAATGCATCAGTAAACAAAAGAACATATAAGCTTGTTCTTGGCTTTGATACCATCCTATCTCCATTAATAAGTGTCTGGGAGGTAGTCGTTCCATTATGCTTCTCCATTTATTTCTGTTAATATGGTTGGTCCTCTGCCGGTTCTGAAAAAGAAAACTAAGTATTTATCTTATAACTTGTAACAACTTAATGATGTGTTTTCCTCTGTTTATAGTCAGGTATGTATTTAAGTTGTGCTTATACATTGACTGTCATTCTGATCTGTCTTTCTTTTTCATAACCATTATACCATTATACTGCTACTCTTTAGCTTATAGGCTGTTTGAATATCTGTTGTTTCAATGTTATATCCCTTTCTTTTCCAGGCAGTGTTGGAGACTGTGGCTAGAGTTAAGCCCAAGAAAAATGACACAAAGAAAGAGGAAAAGTACATGCTTCATACAATTTCACAAATTAACTTTCTACAGTATTTAGCTCCTTCTTGGTTCTTGATTTTCATGTTTTGTACTATTACTTTGTAGATCCTTTCAACTTCATCATGTTTTCAAGCTTGATAATGATCAAGGAGCAGAAGAAACCCCAACTTTGATAGATAGGAAGGTAAGCTTTTAGCGGTGACCTATTTTGCTTTTGCGCATGAGTTGATCAGTTGGGTATGCTTTTGGAAAATAAAGATCCATATTCATGGACTGCTTGATATTTTGGTTATTCAGGACAATGTCTTCATCATATCTAATTTCAAGTCCAAGTATCCAGTGTTACAATTAGATTTGAGGTAAGCTTTCTGCATTCATATGGATAATGGCAAGCATTTAAATGGCTCACCGCTGCTTGAAATGTCTAATGTTTAGGTTGATATCAGATCTGGTAGTGGTCATTGTTTCTGCAACATGTGGTGGAATTGCTTTTGCTTGTGCTGGTCAACCGGTTGGATCACTATCTTTAACTGAGTTCTTTTCATTACTGATAAAAGAACATGACTGATTTTTTCTCCATTCAATAGTGTACAATAGGTGGTCTTCTTTGGTAGTTGGAAGGCCTTCAAGTTTCTAATTCTTAGTTCATAATTTCTCAGGTTATAACTGGATACTTACTAGCAGGATCCGTCGTTGGACCTGGAGGCTTCAATGTTGTCAGTGAAATGGTGCAAGTATGTTGCTTTGACAAAAATGATCTTATGATTTGCTTTATTTTCTCCACCTAATACATTGCTTTTGTTGTTTCTCATGGTCCAAAAGGTTTCAGCTGAGCTTGTAATACTTGAAAAGGACTTTTTTCTGATCAGTTGCTTGATAAGAAATGTGAAATGACTTTCTTTCACAAGTTTAGACCAGCTTAAGTGAGAATCTAAATGACATTCTTGGAAAATGGAAAATGATGGAGACATGCAAGTTCCAAGTACCATATCAACTTACTGGTTTCTGTATTTTCAATTAAGAAAAATATCAATGCTGTTTGGAAATTGTTAAAGAAAGTTATCTGGCAATGATGAACTTAGTGTCTTTTTTTTTTTGCTTTTAATTCATTTATCAAGCTTTGTGTCACTTTTAACCTGTTTCTGCATATAGGTTGAGACAGTCGCTCAGTTCGGTGTAATTTTTCTTCTTTTTGCTTTGGGGCTGGAGTTCTCAACATCAAAGGTTTGCTAATGTCAAAATTTGTCATTTTTCTTGATGTAATTCTGCAGTCACTATTGATTATGTTATACAAACAGTGGGTAACACTGATATTTTATGTCATCTAGCTTCGTGTTGTTCGAGCTGTTGCAGTTCTTGGAGGACTGCTTCAAGTTCTGCTTTTTATGTGTCTCTGTGGAATTACAGCTTCGGTAGGTCTAAAATTTACTTGTTTTATGCAGTCTGGTTTTTATGTAACCATGTGCGCTCCATTTCTTATTAATTGTTGAAAAACTGTCATTCTGATCATCTGATGACTGCTTTGTTGTTATGCATTGGCAGTTACCAGCTATTTTAATACAAAAAAAGTAGTTTTAATATGTGTTGTATCTGAGGTTCTCAAAAAAAAATTTGGTTCCTGAGGAGAAGTGAGGATGGTGTCTGGTGGAATTAGCTTCCTATAGGAACAATAGCTAGTGACTTAGTTCAAGAGTCAATTGATGAAACTTTCCTGCTCAATGGGTATGGATTGTTCTTCCGTTCAAATTTGACTTGTTGGCTATACTACTACACTGAATTGCAGATCTAGGAGAAGACTAATAGTCTTATGCTGGTTGCCTCTGAATGAGTGCGATGTTAAAAAACTCCAATGAAATGGTATAAATACATACTAAAAGCATCAAATGCTGTAGTTATCTTATAAAGGTGAAAGCTCTTGGTAAATTTTAATTGGGCAAAATTTGACTGTTTAATTACATAACTAGTGAAATATAATTAACATTCTATATGTTAGTAACAGAAAATATATTCAATATAGTCAATTTAAACATAGAAGCTTTCCACTTTACCTCATTTTATGCGTATAGTCAATTAAAATGTAGAAGTTCTCCATTTACCAAAAAAAGACCGTAGAAGTTTTCCACTTTACCTCATTTTATGCTTAATAGCTCAGCTTAATAAAATTGTTGAGCGTAAGAAAGATGTATATGCTCATGTAACTTAGTCATGCTTGTTAGTTATTCTGCCACCTATACATATTGTATGATAGGAGAAAGTTGCTCCAAACTAGTACTATGTCTCATCCTTTAGGGGATGCCAAAAGCTTTTCCTCATTCATAGAAATATAAACTTATGCAACTTGATGATTTTGTAGTTGTGTGGTGGTAAATCTTCAGAGGGTGTATTTGTTGGAGCATTTCTCTCAATGTCTTCTACAGCAGTGGTAAGCTTGTTGATAGCCAGTTTGCATTTTCTTTAGGGTATTGTGGACTCTGAAGGGTCTGATGGTAACTGACTTTTTTCTTTGCCATAGGTATTGAAGTTTTTGATGGAAAAGAATAGTACAAATGCCCTTCATGGCCAGGTTACAATTGGCACACTTATTTTGCAGGTGCTTCGTCCTCAGATTTATCTTCTGCACATCCTTCTTTCTTTACCGTATGCAAGAGTAACTAGTTGAATATTGTGGAATAGAAGTCTAAATAGCGTGTGGCCAATTCAAAGGTCACAATAAAGATTTTTCACCACTATTTTCATCATCACAAGAGTAATACTCGCTAAACATCAAATCAGTGGAGCCTGGTGCAGCTATTGTTTGCCTGTTACCACATAAGAATAATCATGGTTAAGTTCGTACTCTTCCTTCCCTTGAATGAACAGAAATGTCATGTCTAAATTCCAGGTGCTTTCTCATTCTTTCAGGATTGTGCTGTAGGTCTGCTGTTTGCTTTGCTTCCAATCTTGGGAGGCACTTCCAATTTTCTGCAAGGGTTAATGTCGATGACTAAGTCGTAAGTTTGCATACTTGACTTCTTGAACCACTTCTTATTCCCTCTCTATACATGCTTTTGTGCAGGTCAGCTAAATTTGTATGAACTAGTTGAGTTCTGTTTGCTTGGTTTGAAATCTTCTTAGGGAAAAGAGTGTTCTCGAACATATTTTAGGCTCTTATCTCTTGAGAACTAAAGATAGGCTTTTATTGTGTTAGAAGCTGATCAATATTTGCTGCATGAAAAATGTCCGTTCTATGCTATCATGTGTTGTATGTTTAGGCATACATTTTATAACCAGATCTTTCCTAGAGGCATCTGTTCAGTTTTGTAGATTTAGCAATCTGACCGTTGATTTCTTTTATCCTGAGCTATCCCAACCTGGATGTTGCAGGGACGTCTATCTGTCAAATCTTGCTCTTGAGATCTGAATTTAGATTTTAACTTCTTAGGAGTTCATTTGGCCCTCTAGAACATCGTAACTAACTTACGATGAGTTTAGTCTTAAGTCTGTATGACTAAGTCACTTGAGGAGGGAAGGTGGATTGTTCTTTTTAAAAACCAGGCATGTTGAAGATAGAGGCCCAATTGAATTATGCACAATGAAAGCTGGATACCCCAAGAAGTTATTGAATCAGTGGTGAACAAGTTAGTGCCTGCTGATACTTCATAATTTTGTAAGGCAAGGAAGCTGCACTTGTCCATCTAAATGATGATGGCATAGATATGCATGGATAGTTAATATCAGAGTCTAGCAACCTATTAATTTAATTTAAGTGAGAATTCTCTTTTCAGCAGATGAACTTACTAAGGAAGATCTGTTTTCACGGGAGTTCTCAATAAAGATTAATGGAAGTTAAAAATTGATGGGTGGAGGGTTGATGGTCATATCCGTACCATAGGTCTATGTTGCTCAGACTCTCCGAAAATGTGGCAGGATATGTGTCGGATCCTCCAAAAGTAGTGCATTTTTAAAGGATCCGACACGGGTGCGGCTACATTTTGGAGAGTCCGCGCAACATAGCCATAGGTTATGCAAGAAGATTTTTAATTGGGTCAAATGTGAAAGACATATATATGTTATGATGGAGCAGAAATAGTAAATCATCAACGGAACATCTGTGGGAAGGTAAATCATAAAAATGATCCTACGTGGTTATTGCAAAAATTCACCTAAATTCCTTTTTTTTTTTTGGG